>OX451737.1:1009218512-1009428512 GCA_948472305.1 Vicia faba
ATTTTCACTTTCATCACTATCGGAATCGGATGAGGAACTTATTTCATTATCCTCCCATACGACATAAGCCTTTTTGTTCTTGAATCCCTTCTTGCTTTTGAATCCACCTTTCTTGGAAAGTTTTGGACAATTCGGCTTGATATGACCTTGCTTACCACGTTCATAACATGTGATTTCTTGTGTTGATGTGGAGACTTCCTTTTTCTTAAATTGTTTCTTTCCTTTTGAATGAGAAAAAGTTTATCATTTCTACCGAAGAACTTACCAAGCCTTTTAACAAGAAGCATGAAGTTTTCATCTTCTTCCAGATTGTCTTCCTTTTCAACTTCCTTGGAGTCTATCTTCAAAGCAATATTCTTGGATTTCTTCTCTTGATTTTCATGCTTTTCAAGTCTTCCGAGTTCCATTTCATATTCTTGAAGTTTTCCAGATAATGTTGCGGATGTCATGTTGGAGAGACTTTTCTTTTCTGAAATTGTCGTTACCTTTGGTTGCCATTCCCTAGTTAAGGACCTAAGTACTTTCAGATTTAGTTCATCATTCGTTAAAGTTTTACCAAGAGCACTTAGATGATTTGTCAAGTGCACAAATCTCTTTTGTAAGTCAAGAATGGTTTCTCCGGGCTACATTCGAAATAATTCGTATTCTTGACTTAGGGTATTTAGTCTTGATCTTTTTACTTCAACCATTCCTTCATGAGTTTGTACCAAGGTATCCCATATTTCTTTTGCTGTTTTGCATGCCGAGACACGGAAGAATTCGTCCATGCTAAGTGAACCTTGAAGAAGGTTTATTGCCTTTTTGTCATAGAGAAATTTCTTCTTATCATCATCGTCCCATGCAGTTTTAGGCTTTCATGATCCAACACCATTGATTACCGTTATAGGGATAAATGGACCATTTTCGACGACATCCCATATTTCTTCTCCTTGTGCTTCTAGATCTGCCTTCATGCGTATTTTCCAGAAGTCAAAATATTCACCACAAAATAGAGGAGGCTTGTTGTTACTACCACCATCTCTGAAAACAGGATTTTGATTTGCGGAAGCCATTCTGGATCTTTTAGGAACAGGTTACCTATAACCCGCTCTGATACCAATTGTAAGTACGAAGTGCGCCTAAGAGGGGGGGGGGGGGGTGAATTAGGTACTTTAAAAATTCTGGTTTTTAGTGATGATGGTTCTTATTTTTTTGGTTAAAAGTGAGTTTAGGAAATCTTAAAAATGAAGAAAAATAAAGAGACACGGGCGATATATCCTGGTTCCCCTCACAGTCCGAGAGTACTCCAGTCCCCTTTCAACATGAAAGAGATTTTCTTATTGTGGCAAACTTAAACAAAGAACTACCAAGTAACCAAGAACAATCCTCTTGGACCAAGAACAATCCTCTTGGATTTTCACTAAGTTATCTATGAGAACAATCCTCTCAATGTAATTACACTTGTATCCAACAACTTTGGAAATACAAGATTTAAAAAAACACTTAAACTTATTTCCAACAATCCTGGAAAATAAGTAAGTAAATATCAATTTTTTGAGTTTGAGTGAGTAGAGTAATATTGATCACTTAGAGTGATTTAACAATGTATGATATTCTCTTCCAATAAGATTATTGTACAATGACTCAAGATATAATTGCTCAAAGTTTTCTGTTTGTTAATGTATAAAAATGTGCAGAAAACTTATGCATGAAGGTGAAGAAATGCTTGAGTTTGTATTTTGAAATTTCAGAAAATATTTATGGAAGAGGTGTTGAAATAGATTTTGAAATTGAATATTTATATGTTCATAACACCCTTTTGAAACAACATGAAGTTCTGAAAATGTATCATGAACAAATTCCAAGTTTGAGTGAAAAGTTTCAATGAAAAGGCATGATGAACAGGCATGTACAAAGCTACTGTTTTTCAAAATCGTGCAGCATGCAATCGATTGAACCCTTTGTGTAAATCTATTGCACAAGGTTTCAATAGATATTTTTTCAAAACTTTTAAGAGTGCAATCAATTGCACTATCAATGCAAATCGATTGCATGCAAAGTCAGTAGCAAAAAGTAAGTGAGTGCAATCGATTGCACTAGCAATGTAAATCGATTGCACTGAGAAACAGAAGCAAACATTTTGAAAATTTTAAGTATGCAATCGATTGCACAAGCAATGTAAATCGATTGCACAGAGAAACAGAAGTAAAAGATCTGAAAGTTTGAAGTGTGCAATCGATTGTACTAGAAAGTAAATCAATTGCATGCAAGAGAAAATGAAATTTTAACTTTGAAAAACTTGAGTAATGATTTTTTAAACATTTCTTTTTAATTTTTGAGCATCTATATCTTAAGATCAAAGTAGATAACATTATTATACCTTTAAAGTTGTTGAGAGCTTTGAATGAAGATATTATCCTTAGATGCTTTGAGCTTGATCATAAATCTTTGCCTTCTTTGTTAGCCATGGTTTGTCTTCATCAAAACAAAAGCTCATTTGTGAAGCTTTATTTTACAAATCATACAGTCGTAGAAGACAACTTGTAAGATGTTTTAGAAATTGTCGTAAGGGACCAAGATCGTTTACCGATGGCGACATCGAAGGGTCATTGAGGGACTACGATATTTTAATCGAGGGACATGACTATTTTTATCTGAGGCAACAAATGAGGTTACCCTAGAGATACATGTGTTCAAAGTATGTTATTTTTAAGTATATGTCTTGTATTTAGGGTTGTCTAATGTTTGATTTTAATCTTGTCATGCAAACCCTAATTACTAACAATAATAAGGAAAGCGATAAATTGCGGAATTTAAATGTCCTATGCTATTACAACGCTTTGGGAATGGGAGGTACAAGTTTGTGAATGAGGGGAAGGAAGAAATAAAGCCTAATTATCTATTACAAACCATTGAATATGAATAATAATAAAATGCACAAAATGTAAAGATGAATAAGAGAAAATAATTTTTTGTGTGGTTTTTTGATGGAAAAGGTTTTATAATTAACCTAATCAAACTAATTAATTTTAATTACAAGAGAAATTAATTAATTACTTTAAACAAGATCTAAAATCTATGTTAATTGAAATTAAGAACAAAATAAAACTTAAGTTTAACAATTTGTTTATAAATTAATTTGAATATTAATGTCAATTTGGAAAAATATTTTAAAGTGTGGAAAATAAATAAAATCTAGTTCTAAATATTTTAACTAACAAAAATAAAATAAATGTTTAAATTTAAATATTTTAAATTTAATTATTTAAGAAAACATATTTTTGTATTCTTGTTAAATAAAAATAAATAAATAGATAGAAATAAATAAAATATAAAGAATATAAAAAAATTGGGCTTAGGTGTTGAAAAGTAATTAGGAGGTGAAAAGTAGAAAAAAGTTGTTAGGCCCAAACATATATTTTTGTTTAAATCAGAAGAAAAAAAAAAGGGCCTGGCTATTGAAAGTAATTTTAGGGGTGAGAACTTATCAAAAACAAAAAGGAAAGGGGCCTAAGTCAAGGAGGCTGGCTTATGATGATGCACCATTGGCTTGCTCATGTGGAGCGCTGGATTTGATGACTGGCAGATCTGATGGTCCAGTCACGAGGATGTATAGCTTGTGCGCTATGCTTGATGTACTGAATCTGCAAGGAAATTATGTGAAAAAACAAAAGGGTACCACTAGGGCTCGAACCCAGGTCCCTAGTAACAAGTGACTTAGCGTGCGCTTCTTTACCACTGGGGTGGCTGTTTCATCCGTTCATTATACAACTTGCACTAAATTTAAAATAAACCCATTCCTGATTGCACTTCATCTCCTACCTCGCGCCAGTCACCATTGTCAACATTTTTAAATTTCTGAACTTGCTCATTTCTCAACCATTTTCAAAAATTTAAACATGAAAATTGCTCCAAATTTCACCACGAATTCAGACATGTAAATAACTTAAGCTAACATTCAAAATGAACATGAATTTCTATTGGTACCAAATTAAAACCTAATTTTTCTGAAACTTCAACTTCAAAATTCTCCATGTACAATTAATATAAATGAAAACTAAAGGCATGGTTAGCTTCAGGGCAATGATGTCTACATTTTTCATTCACAAAGTAACAATTAATGATGCTTGTATAAGGAGTTCAAAGTTGAGAAGATTACCTCAAAACTGGAAATCGTGTTTGAAGTTGGAGCACTCCTGGAGATGTTTTGATGGTCTGGGTAACTTATCTGGACTCATAGGAAGCTATTACAATGTTTACTTTGAGCTGAAAGTGTCTGAATCTTTCTGGAGAAGTCAAGTTGCAGGTTGCTGTTTTTGGAAATGGAAATGGTGCAAATGGTGTTACAGTAATGGAGCAGAGCCTTGGATAGGTTCTAAATGAGTTATGGAAGCTTTGTGATTGATTAAAAATTAAAATACACGAATGGATTTGGTATTTGGAATTCAAGGTCAGAATGTGGAACAATGGAGGTTTAGCATGCCAATTCTGATTTCAAAGTGTTTGAGGGGATTAGGAGGCTTGTAAATTTGTGTGTTAGCTTACAAATAGCTTCTCTATTTATAGGCAAGAGGTTTTGGAGGCTTCAAGTAACCAGAAATTCAAAATGACATGTTATGGTTTGGTTACTTAGATTTGAAGCAAGTTTGAAATACATTGTTCCAATGCATAGTACAAGCATGGTATTGGATGGCTATAGGCTTTAGATGTGTTGCTTCTGCCTTTGACATTGTGTATGTTCAGAAGAAAAAAAAGTACAAGGCTCAAGGAGAGTGGACTTTTTGATTAAAGTCACTTTTCCAAAATTGAAGTCTTGGCTTTCTTCCCTAAATGGCAAGTTAATTTGGACAAAGCTTGAATCACTTGGATAATGGATCAATTAGTTGTGTAAACATTAAATTATTGAATTATTTTCAAGTTAGAAGGCCTACAAAGCAATATTATGCAGCATAGGTTTGAGATTTGGTTATGTGTTCATCATCAAAATGGCTTGTAATTCATGTTTGTGATGCCATCTTCTTCTCTTTGAATCTCTTAGCTCAAAAATTATCTCTTTCTGGGACATTTTGGAAAGCTTGAAACATTATATACAACCTTCATGTTGACCACTTTGGCTAAATCAACTTGTAACTTGGTGAAAAATTTCCAAGAAGTTGGGACAAAAATCTGACCAAACTTGTTAAAAATTTCACTGTGTTTTGTTAAAAATATCATAACATCATGGACCTATATCTCCTAACCCAAGAATTTTTTTGACATCAACCCTCAAGGACAAAGTTGTATAATTCATCATGCTCTACAACTTTCATGTTGAAAGTTTTCTTTGAATCATCGTGCATCTTGGTGAAAAATGGTCATGGAGTAGTGAATTTAATAAGGATAAAAACACTTAGAATTTTTCTAAGTCTTGGAAATCTTGACTTTATTGATTCTTGATGATCAATTTTTATATTTTTAAATGTCTTGATGAATCTTGATCTTTGAAATTCAATGTTGACCAAAAAGTCAAAATTTGACTTTTGTGTTAGTTGACTTTTCATCAGTTGATCCAAATTTCAACTATCACTCCTTTGTGTCTTTGAGATGATTTGAGGCATGAAATCAGGTCAATACATTGTGTTTGAGTCCTTGAGATCATGCTTCAATCCATTAGGTCACGTACTAGGTCAAAAGTCAACAATCAGTCATTCTCAATCGAAACCCTAATTTTGACAATTTTGCCCCTTGGATGTTTTGAGTGCTTTTCTTGAGGAATTATGATCAACCCTTAATCAATTGATGAATATGAATTCAAAATGTTAATGTGGACCAAAATCTTAAAGTTTGATTGTATGTTGATCACAGTTGACTTATTACCCAATATAGCTAATTTTCAATCATTTGAGCAATTGACTGAGCAATTTTGAGATGCAAGACTTGAAACTTGGCATGAGCATTCTTGGAGGTATATGATGAACCATGAAGGTCATTTGAGGCATTATAATTCCAATTTTCCTTGTGAAAACCAAAACCCTAATTTGGACCCAGTGCTTAGGAGGTGAGCTTGTCTAATCAACTCTTTGAGAAACCTTGAGCATTTGAGATCTTTTATGAGAAATGTCTTGAAGAAAAGGGAGGGGAAATTTTGGGCTACAACGCACCATATCATAGTTTATTTTGTATAACACATCACCATTCAAAAATAATTTTGAGGCTATCCTTTGCAGAGATCGCTTGTCAATGATAGAGGCATTTTCTGGATATTTTGTTTCTCAAGGTACCTCTTGATGTCATAGAACTAGGGCTTGTTATTCGTTCCCTCTTCAATATCAAGGTAATGTGTGGGTTCTTCAAAATTTCTGATTGTAATGCGTGGTTCGTGGTTTGGCCAAGTTACCTTCAACATAGCTGATAGGGTTGCCAAGGCGTCTGCCATCCGATTTTCTTCTCGTGGGATATGACTGAAGGTGATCTTAGTGAATGTCGTAGCTAGCTTTAAAACATGATCTCGATATAGAATCAATTTGGGATGCTTAGTGTCCCATTCGCCATTGACTTGGTATATGACTAGCGTGGAATCTCCAAATACTTCGAGATGTTTGATTCTTAGATCGATGGAAGCCTCTAGACCCAAGATACAAGCTTCTTACTCGGCGATATTGTTGGTGCAGTCAAAATATAACCTCGTAGTGTAAGTTTTGTGATAATTCTTTGGAGAAGTCAAAACTTCCCCGATGCGATGCCCCAGAGCATTTGAAGCCCCGTCGAACATGAGTGTCTAACGTACCCATGGTTCAAGTCCTTCGTTGGTCCCTGGTATTTCATAGTCACCTATAACCATGACATCTTTGTCTGGAAAGTCGAAATTCATTAGGTATTAGCTAGTACACTACCCTTAATGGCCTTTTGAGTAACATATTGGATGTCGTACTCTGATAGTAGCATCTACCATCGAGTAATCCTTTCTGTAAGAGCCAGTTTTTTGAACACATACTTTAAAGGATCCATTCTTTCTATTAACCATGTGATGTGAGTTAACATATATTGCCTTAATATTTTAGTAGCCCAAGCCAATGCACAACAAGTTTTCTTGAGAAGTGAGTACCTGGTTTTGTAGTTAGTGAATTTCTTATTGAGGTACAAGATTGCATGCTCTTTTCTATCTATTTCGTCATGTTGTCCCAATAGACATCCCATCGATCCTTCAAGTAATGTTAGATACATGATGAGTGGTCTTCCGGGAACTGGTGGCATTAAGATAAGCGCCTCTTGTAAATATTGCTTTATTTCCTTGAAGGTTGTTTGACAATCATTATTCCATACCATCGTTTGATCTTTTCACAGTAATTTGAATATAGGCTCGCACATAGCAGTTAAGTGCGATATGAATCTTGAAATGTAATTTAGTCGTCCTAAGAAACCACCAACCTCTTCCTATGTCCTTGGTGCTGGAATTTCTTGTATGGCTTTTACCTTGTCGGGGTCTACTTCAATACCATACTAACTTATAATGAAACCCAACAACTTGCCTGATCTGACACCAAATGTACACTTGTTTGGATTCAACCATAATTTGAACCTGCACAAATGATCGAATAATTTTTGTAAATGTATAATGTGATCCTCCTCCATATGGGATTTGGCGATCATATCATCTACGTATACTTCCACGTCTTTGTGAATCATATCATGGAATAGTGTAACCATAGCCCATTAATAGGTTGCCCATGCGTTCTTCAGACCGAACGACATTACCTTATAGCAGAATGTTCCCTAAGGTGTCATGAAATTAGTCTTTTCCATATCTTTGGGAGCCATTTTGATTTGATTATAGCCTGAGAAATTGTCCATGAACGAGAATACCGAAGCTTGGTCTGTATTGTCCACCAAAACATCTATGTGAGATAGTGGCAAATTGTCTTTAGGACTTGCTTTGTTTATATCCCGATAATCTACACACAAATGTACTTTACCATCCTTCTTTGGTACTGGCATGATGTTAGATATCCAAGGTGGATAATCTACCACCACTAAGAACCCTACGTCAAATTGTTTAAGGACATCTTCTCGAATTTTGTTGGACATGTCTGGATGAGTTCTCTTGAGCTTCTGCCTGACTGGAGAGCAACCTTCCTCGAGAGGTAGCCTGTGCATCACAATGTCTGTATCCAATCCTGGCATATCTTTGTAAGACCATGTGAATATATCCACGTATTCATGCAACAACTTGGTCAGTCTTTCTTTGACGCTTTTCTCCAATGGTGCCCCTAGCTTGACCTCTTTCGGATCTTTCTTTATGCCAAAGTTAATGGAATCAATAGATTCCTGGTATGGTTGTATATTGTTAGCTTTTTCCTCTATATCTCTCTCCAATTCTTCAGAAAGTTCAAGATCTTCATCATCTTCCTCTTCAGCTTGGTTGATGGGTGCATCAAAATCATATCGGATACCACCAGTAACATTATCGGTGATTTTGGGCATGGATCTGCACATTTATCATGTTTTGGTGCAGTTTTTTTAGTATGTGAATTTGGAAAATGCATATGAAGAAAAGTATTTAGGTTTTTAAATATGAGAGAAAAATGAAAAAGAAAGGCATGGATCTTAATTGAATACGAAATATAAATTTTATTAATCGTGAATATTGTCTGAAACAAAATGGGGGACCCTTACAAGCAACCCTTATTCCTCGGGCTCGACATAGGTTCTTTCAAAAACAAGGAAAATTACTTTGGAAAAAATATCTCAGGAATCTCCACCGCTGTCAGTTCTTGAGTTCTTCGCCTGGGGCGCATTCACAGATGAAATCAAATGTCCTTTTGATATTGTCTTTGTTGGATATCATTGCCACCTGCCCTCCATGCTCCACTCCTTTATTGACAAAGGTCTCCTGGATTGGAGGAAATAATGCTTTACCTTTCAGAGTAGCCTTTGATAAATCATAACCCAAACCAAAGTGATTCTTCTTCTCAGACATTTCTGGGAGCTTTCCCCAACCCTTCGAAGTACCACTCTCCACTGCTATTTATAAATCTCTCCATGAAGTTGCAATAGGTTTCTTGATCTTTTCCACCGGTAAGGTTACCATCGAGGAAACCTCTAAGACTTGAAATGGTGTGGCTATGCAGTTTCATCAGTGTTGATATATTTGTAGGACTCTATGTGACTTACAAAGATGTCAATTTCTGATTTAAAGTTGAAGTGACTCCCCTGTTGCATGAATCTAAGGTCACCCGAGTAAACATGAATACACTTGTTCTATATCCATGACTTGGAAAATGATGTAGTACATATGTGGGCCTATATTGATAGGAAAGTCTACTTCTCTAAATATCGTACTCTGAGAATCTTCGAAAGCTTTAACTATTATGGAACTCGGTCTTATCATAACACCATTTAGTGTCAACTTCATCAAGTTATTTTTTGGTAACACGTTGAGAGCGGAACCAATATCGGTGAGTACCATGAATAGGCTTGTAGTACCTATTTAAATGAATACGTGCAATGCTTTATTGTGAGCTCACCCTTGTGGAGGTAAATCACTATCATTAAAATCTAGATGTGATTCAGATGTCATATTTTCTATAACATTATAAAACTGATTCACATTAATTTCCTCTGCGACATGGGTAGAACTTAGAACCTTCATTAATGAATCTCGATGCGCTTCTGAATTAATTTGTAACGAGAGTATAGAAATTTTGGTTGGGGTTTGGTGAAGCTGATCTACTACCCTATAATCACTCCTCTTAATTATCTTTAGAAATTCATCTGCCTCTTGATCCGCCTCTTCTTGGTTTTCTTTTTGGTGGCAAGGAGTGCCATCATTTCTTACTGACCTTTGGCTAAGTTAAGGAGAGTCTCTTGGAATTGTGCGTGTTGAGTTTGCAGATCTTTGACGGTTTGCTCTAGAGACGTCTTATACTGAAATAAATAGTAAAAAGATGAGGAAACTTGTATCAGGAAACCTTCTTATGATATGATGCATGCTACGTGGATGCAATGTTTTTAAGGGCCTCAAGAATTTAAATTTCTAGTCAAATAGGAAACAAAAACAAAAATTATATTAATAAGTTCAAAGATTACAATTTCCCCTTGGGCGTACAATGAAAAAGCAAAAGGTCTCAAAGAGACAACAGAAAAGACTCTTAAAACAAAATACTTAAGTCTCCCACGGGCGTTTCCTCTTTGGTGCAATATAGGCATTCATGCTTTTCTCCTCGTGAAGTTGCCTTGTGAGCTCCAACACTTTCTTCTCGCTTGCATAGAATCGAGCTTCAAAGGTATCTCGTTCCCCCTTGAGTTGAATCCATGATCTCTACAATTCTTCGAGATGGGTAGGCATGTCAGGATGAAGAATGGTATAAGTAACACCCCCTTCGGTAACAGGCTCCACATCTATTGGTAGAATAGCAAGATATGGCATCATAAGACTTTGAGCACAAGCTCGTACCCATTTGAGATAAGGCTTAAGAGGGATGGAATTCTTATGCCCCAAAGTCTTGATATCAACTTTGCTTACCATACCCCAAGCATGCATAAACCTTCGATGATAACCTTGAACGTCGTTCTCATAGTCGAATACAAAACCTTGAATGGGTGCGTCATAGGGACCATCTCTTAGAGCATAGCCAAATTTTCGTAGAGCTAGAGAAGGGTTATAAGTAATACCTCCCGTAATGCTCAAAAGTGGAACATTAGGGAACCCCCCACAACAGTAAATGATAGTAATGTCTTCTTGAGAACGGGAGCACCAATGGATATATGCATGAGAAAGTGACATTATCCTTTGCGGCCACCTTAAACCTTGCTCATTCTTTAATACTGATCAGGGAAGGTGCGAATAAACCACCTAGACATCAACGAAATGCAACACATAAGAGCCTCTCTCTTCCTCATAGTGCGAGTGTGAAGACAATGTAGAATGTCTCCAAGCAAAGTAGGTACAGGATTACGAGTAAGGAAAATTTTGACAGCATTCACATTTATGAGTTGGTAAGGGTTAGGAAAAGCACTAACCCATAGATTAGAAGAGCCAAGATCTCATCAAAAGCTTGTAAACCCATAGAATCCCAAAATAGTTGAGCCTTCTTCATCAGGAATTTAGCAAAAAAGCCTTTGACCCCACTTCTTGTCTCCCAATTGGCTCTAATGTCAGAAATCTTCAAATGTAAAGCCTTGGCAATAACTTCAGGTCTTGGAGTTTCCTCTAAACCGGTGAATGGTATTTGATCAAGGATTGGTACTACCAATAGTTGAGAGAATTCTTCTATTGTGGGCACTAGTTTATAGTCGGGAAAGGTGAAACAATGATGTACAAGGTCAAAGAACTGAAGGAGCACCCTCATCATGTCTTCTTCAAAGCTTGAGGTAACCAGATTGAGAAGTCAACCATATCTTTTGGTAAACAGAGAATTCTCAGGAACCCTTGATACTAAATCTTGGAGTTGAGGAGGCACCCTTACGAAGTTGATTCAGATGGTATTTCTGCGAGTGGAAGCCATATCCTACAACGCATAATAAAGATAAATCCCTAGGTCCTTGAAATGGTTAGTGAAAATGCTATGGCATGATTTCATGATGTTTATGAAAAAATAATCACATATAAATAAAGCATACAAGACCTTAGGTTTTGGCTTGCATGGGGTTCATAGGTAAGTACCCTCTTGAAGTTTAGTTGGTTTAACCTATCCTAACAAAATTAATCAGGTTCTAATGAATCTTAATATGACTGATCTTTCTTTATTGGGCATTATTTTAGCTCAAGCATCCAAACTGCAGCCAAAATAACCCAAAAGTACGACCTCAATAAGTGTAGTATCGAGTATCAACCAACTTTAGTCTTGCACCAAATCCAGCTATCTCACTACTTTCTAGTGGTCAAGTTGTTCAACTAAGGTTCTAAGGTCAGTTAGTGCTTCTTGAGACCATACAGCGGCCCCCATTCTCCTTAACTGGACTCAAAGGACACGGGTACCAACAAATGTGTTACACTAATGTAGTGATCGCTTTAACCATGTCGGTATTACGCCACATAGTCCCCCCGATCTATTGCTACTTACCTAATATGCCCCAAATCCAAGTATAGGATTTTTACAAGTAATAAACCCAAGCATAACCCATAAATGTAAAGCAAACAAATCAAGCAAGTAAAGCAATAAAGGTGATCTAACTCTTAGGATAACCCCACTTTTAGTTTATATACTCCCCAGTAGAGTCGCCAATTTTGTGATACAGTGGGAGAATTGACTTGGGTGTTTATACATTTTATCGCAAATGTTACGGATAGAAAGAGTCGCCACCGACTTTTCTTTTATCCAATAAAGGAAAGGGTGAAAATAACAGGAAAGACCTTTTGAGAATTTTCTTGAGTTTAGGGGGTAGGTTATGAAAAGGGAAGGTGTTAGCACCCTTTTCATTTGTAGTTATCTACGGGCTCTTAATTGCTTGATCACTTTAAAATGCTTTACGTTTGTGTAGGTTTGAAAAATATTTTGAAAATGCCTTAGTACGGTAAACTTTATAATGATTCTCATATCTTTGAGAATGTATACAAAATGTTGGTTTTGAAAATATTTGTTGAAAAGGAATGTTTGGAAAGATGATTGAAAATGCCAAGGTAAGGAAACTTTGTAATGATTCTCATATCATTGAGAATATATACAAAATGTTCGTTTTGAAAGATGTTTTGAAAGTGTGAAGTGTGGGAAATGATTTTGTTTGTGAGAAAGCAATTACGAGCAATCTACCTACTCAAAAGTCTTTATTCTTTTCCTCCTTCTTTAGGTAATGCTTATCTACCATTGATTGATAGAGAGCCTTATCATTGGATGTGAGGGACGGGTGTGGGTCATCGTAAAGTCATAGAAGGCAACTTGTAAGATGTTTTAGCAATTGGTCATAAGGGACTAAGATTGTTTACCGAAGGCAACATTGAAGGGTCATCAAGGGACTAAGATCTTTTAAGGAGACAAGCAACTCCCAATAGAAGTCTGATTGATTCCAGTCTGGCTACATGAGCAAAAGTTTCACCAAAATCAACCCCTTCAACTTGAGTGTATCCTTGAGCAACAAGCCTTGCCTTATTTCTGGTGACAACTCCTTCAGCATCTGATTTGTTCTTGTAGATCCATTTTGTGCCAATGATGTTTGTTCCTTCTGGTCTAGGAACTAACTCCCATACTTCATATTGCTTGAATTGGTTCAATTCATCTTGCATTGCTCCAATCCAGTATTCATCAGTCAAAGCCTCCTTAACATTTTTTGGTTCAATCTTAGATACAAAGCAAGAGTTTGTGATGATTTCTCTAGATCTTGTAATGACTCCACTGTTAGGGTCTCCTATGATGAGTTCCTTAGGATGATCTTTCTGAATTCTGATGGAAGGATCTTTGTTAGCTTCCTTTGATTCAGACTCTGATGAAGTAGTTTTAGGTACATCATCCTTTTTAGACACTTGAGTTGAAGTCTCAAAGAATGTCTCAACATCATATGGGACATTTGTTTCCTCATGGTAATCATCAACTATGACATTTATAGATTCCATCATAACTTTGGTCATGGAATTGAATACCCTATATGCTCTACTGTTGGTAGAGTATCCTAGAAATATTCCTTCATCACTTTTAGGATCCATCTTTCTCCTTTGTTCACGATCTGTCAGAATATAGCATTTGCTTCCAAAGACATGGAAGTACTTTATTGTAGGCTTTCTTCCTTTCCATAGTTCATAAATGGTGGATGATGTTCCCTTTCTCAAGGTGACCCTGTTATGGACATAGCAGGTTGTATTCATAGCTTCAACCCAAAAATGAATAGGAAGTCTTTTGGCATGTATCATTGCTCTGGCAGACTCCTGTATAGTCCTGTTTTTCCTTTCCACAACTCCATTTTGTTGAGGAGTTATGGGTGAAGAGAATTCATGATTGATTCCTTCTGAGGAATAAAACTCATCAAACTTACTGTTTTCAAATTCCTTGCCATGATCACTTCTGATTCTGACAATGCATCCTTCTTTTTCTCTTTGAATTCTTTTGCACAATTCCTTAAATACATCAAATACATCAGAATTTTCCCTAATGAAGTTAATCCAGGTGAATCTGGAAAAATCATCCACAACAACATATGCATATCTCTTTCCACCAAGACTTTCCACCTGCATTGGACCCATCAGGTCCATATGTAGAAGTTCTAGCACCTTAGAGGTGGCCAGATGTCTTGTCTTTGGATGTGACATTCTAGTTTGCTTTCCAACCTGACATTCACCACAGACTCTCTCTTCATCAATTTGAAGCCTTGGAATCCCTCTGACTGCCTCCATGGATATGATCTTTTTCATCCCTCTTAGATGTAAATGACCAAGTTTTTGGTGCCACAGTTTCACTTCCTTTTCTTCTTTGGCTATAGAGCATACAGAAGAGTAATTAGTGTTATCAGACTCCCATAAGTAACATTTGTCTTTTGATCTGACTCCTCTCATTACAACTTCTTGTTTTTCATTAGTTACAAGACATTCAGACTTGGTGAAGTTGACCTTGAATCCTAGATCACATAATTGACTGATACTTGTGAGATTAGCAGTCAAGCCATTTACCAGCAACACTTCATTTAGGTTTGGAACTCCAGGGCAGTCCAAGTTTCCAACTCCTTTGATTTATCCTCTAGCACCATCTCCAAAAGTGACATAACTAGTAGTATGAGGTTTAACATTATTTAGAAGATTCTTGATTCCATTCATGTGTTTAGAGCATCCACTGTCAAAGTACCAGTCTTCCTTGGCAGAAACTCTAAGGGAGGTGTGAGCTATCAGGGCTGCAGACTTTTTATTCCACTGTTGAGTATATGGAGCCTTGTTAGACTTAGGTTTGACAAATGGGGTCTGATTAGGATATCCATATAATCTGAAGCAGAATGGCTTTATGTGACCAAACCTTCCACAATGATGACATCTCCATCTTTGATACTTTTTCTTCATATTTCTCTGTTCTCGATGTTGAGTGCTATGTTGTAACATCTGCTTTGACATTTGTTTATCAGGCCTGATCTTCTTCTTGTCTACAGTAGATTTCTTTGCAACCACAAATCTTAGACCAGACTTGTTTCCCACATTTTGTCCATCCTGAAGGATTTCTTCCAACTTGTCAGTTCCATTTGTCAGCATCTTAACAAACTCGGTCATCTGATCAAGTTTTGAGTTTAGCATTTGAACTTCACCTTCGAGATGGCTTATAGTATCAGTGTCTGCCTTCTTCTCAGCCTCCAACTTTACTATGAGTTTTTTCTGTTTCTCATTTTGCTGACAGACTTTGGCACTTCTGATACATAGCTTCTTGTAGGTGTCAGCAAGTTCTTCAAATGTCACTTCCTCATCACTAGAGTTACTATCAGAGTTACAAATACCAGCTAGTGCAGTAACTAGTTTAGCAGATTCTTCTTCAGAGTTACTTTTTGAGTCACAATCAGACCAAGTAACAGACATTCCTTTCTTTTGTTTCTTAAGAAAGGTAGGACATTCAGCTCGAATGTGCCCATATCCTTCACATCCATGGCATTGAATTCCTCTGCTTTGATTTCCCTTTTCTTCAGACTTAGGTCTTCTGCTGGAGTCATAGGATCTGCTAATGTCAGAGGGAATGTTCTTGACATTTGACCTTGACTTTGGGTCCATTCTCTTGATGAGTTTGTTGAACTGCCTTCCAAGCATAGCTATAGCTTCTGAAATATTCTCTTCATCACCCTCCTTGTTTTCATCTTCAGTATTGGATACAAGTGCTATGCTCTTGTTTTTCTTGTCAACATTGTCACTGATCCCCATATCAAAAGTCTGAAGTGACCAAATGAGTTCATTAACCTTCAAGTTTCAGATATACTGAGCTTCCTCTATAGCAGTCACCTTCATTGCAAACCTTTTAGGCAAGGATCTGAGAATCTTTCTCACCAGCTTTTCTTCTGACATCTTTTCTCCCAATGCTCCTGAGGTTATGGCAATTTCCAAGATGTTCATGTGAAACTCATGAATGGTCTCATCTTCCATCATCCTTAGGTTCTCAAATTTGGTAGTAAGCATCTGAAGTCTTGACATTTTTACTTTGGATGTACCCTCATGGGTGGTTTTGAGAGTGTCCCAAACATCCTTGGCCAGTTCACATTGATGTACTAGTCTGAATATGTTTCTATCAATTCCATTGAACAATGCATTTAATGCTTTGGAGTTACCCAGGGCTAACTCATCTTCTTCTTTTCTCCATTCTTCCTCAGGTTTCAGACTGGTCGTCCCATCTTTCCCAGTTATGGTGGGATGGTTCCATCCTTTGTCAGCAACTCTCCAAGCCTTTTTGTCCAGTGACTTCAAGAAGGCAATCATACGAGGTTTCCAGTAGTCATAATTTGATCCATCCAGAATAGGTGGTCTGTTCCCAAATTCTCCTTCCTTGTCCATAGCGCCAGAAAATAATATCCCTAGATCTCACCCAGTAAGACAGGCAGGGTGCCTGCTCTGATGCCAATTGAAATTCTGGCAACATATACTTAATGTCACAGTGAATGTTATGACACCGTATCTGACACACTTCAAGACAGTAAATTAAAAATAGTAAAGAACACAATCAATTGTTAACTCAGTTCAGTGTGTAACAACACCTACTCTAGGGGCTACCAAGCCAGGGAGGAAATTCACTATAAGAGATATTAATTCAGGAATAAACCAACCAGTTTATCTCCTTCACTAAATACCTACCCAATGCAACTTCAATCTAAGTTAAACTTAAACCTGAGTTCCTACTCACTCCCCCTCAATCACAGCAGTGATACTAAACTATTGATTAATGAGATTATGAAGACACTCTTCAATACACACACTTGATTTTGCTTCAAAGCTTTAATCAAGAGACACAATCACTCGTGCTTCAAAGCTTTGAGTGATAAACAACCCTAACTTGATTTTGCTTCAAAGCTTTAATCAAGAGACACAAACACTCGTGCTTCAAAGCTTTGAGTGATACACAACCCTTACAATCAAATCCTACTCCAAGTCACTTATCACAATGATAATTGCTTGGCTCACAGTAGTTACAACTATACAATCCCTTATTGATCTTCTGTCAAAAATTATCCTTAACCATTAATCTTCATGAGGAATATATAGGCAGACTATTCTTCAGTTAGGGCTTCCATGAAAATAGCTAGGGTTAACTAAAGTTAACCTAAAGACTTGGTCTTAGGCTTTCATCATACCAGATTAGGGTTAAGCAAGGTTAACCTAATGTCCACGTGAGCATCTGATCTGGATTGTATACATCAACTCAGAGAAGCATACCAGATTCCTGAAAATTCTCAGGAATAATAAATCTGCACAAATGCTAGATCAGTACAGGATGTCTTAACATTGGTTATGACAACAAGAATCCTGCTCACTGATTTTGGTAGAATACAATATATATGATCATTGCTTAATGATCATGATAAACACTCATACTGAGTAGTTCTTGTATGACATTCTTTTCTGCAGAATGTACCTTTATCCCAAAATGTTATGACATCAGTCATGACATTCGCAACTCTGGTTTTACCAAAAAAATGCCAACAAACAAACACTTACAATCATTATGTTTGAGCCTGTTAAATATTTCAAAATTATGGTCAAGGGTTTGTGACTAATATTGCAAGTGTTTGAGCCATAAAATAAGAGATGATGTTGTGAACTCGTATGATAATCAAGGCATGTTTTTGTTGCTTCAGTTACAAGTTGCTTGTGTTTTGGATCTCAAGGTTAAGGTTCTTATTGAGAGTGCAAGTTTGGTTTGGACATGATATGAAGATTGAGGATTGGAAGACAAGGCACATGGTTTACTTGAAATACAAGTTACAAAGGTCATTTGTGATTTCTTGAAGTTCAAGTTACAAAAACGAGGTGTATCATTCAAATCATTCAAGTAGGGAATTTCCAATTTCGAACAAGATTCAAGAGTTGTCTAACTTCCATAGAACAAAGTTCATCATTCATAAAGTTCACAGAAATGTCATTCATTACATTTTTGTGGGCAATTTACAAAGCGGGTTACAATTTGATATACAAGTTACAAATGTTTTGTTTAAAAAGAAAGAAAATATTGGTTCTTCAAGTTCCTTTTGCTTCATCTTCAAGCAACTCATCCTCACTCCTCGCCATAACTTTTTCTTCACCTTTCAACCATGCTTTTGCCATCCAATTCTCATTTGATCATGAAACAAGAAAAAGGGATAGAGTTAGCAAACATCAACAAGTTTAAATGAAATTCCAAACAAGAACTAATGGTTAAAAGAGGATTTTTATTTCATCATTAGGGTTTGTATTCGGAATCAGAAATTTAATAGGGGTTTTTCAATCATAGGCTATCTTCTCCTATTTTTGCAAATCACAAAAAGTTTGGGTTTTTGTTTCACAAAAGGGAAAAGAAATTTGAAACAATTTCATTGCAAAACAAAGTCAACAAATAATACTGCCAACATTTGGTTTCACAAGAAATCTGCACATCAACAGCAAAACTACTAAGCAAATATACAAACTGAAGAGCAATAGCAAATAGTCACAACAGCCCAGAACTGTTGCGCTATAGCACAACAAGTCCAACAATAAAAACAAGCATAACAGCTAACCCCTAAACAACAAAACAGTATGCAGCAACTACACAAACAGAAACATCAGCAATAAAGAAACGACAATAGTTGTGATCAAGAGCAGCAACACTTCCAAAACAGCAACGCAGTAGACTTGCAGCAAACAAAAACAAGCCAAAGCAGTAGCTAGAAAGTGTATAACAGCAAAGCAAAAACCAAGCACAGCAGCAATTCATAAAATCACAGCAAGCTAGAAATAGCTCACAAAGCCCTATGCATCGTCATGTTCCTTAAAAAATATAAACCCTTCAGAATTATGTTGAGAAAAGCAGAGTATCTTTACATCATAGAAAGACAAAGAGGAAAAGAATAGGGTTTAGAAAGATGTCACCTAACCAAAACTGCTGCAAAACAGCCTGCATAACCTACGCATAAGCATGTCCAAAACCTGAGATAGTAAGCCACAAAAACTCCAAACACATTAGTCCAAATTTTGCCCTCATGACCTGCATTAAATCTGCCCACAACCTGTTGCAAAATAGTCAAAACACTTGATATGCTGCTATGCTGTCCATACACCAAAATGACAAAAAACAGAACCTGCATCTAAAAAGTTAGAACCAGCATACCGAAATAGTTCAAACTATCCAAATCCACCCCTCCTCAATTCCTACCTTTTATCTGCTATAAAAATAGTATAGAATGGGCATAAAGAAGGAAAAGGAGAACTCAAGGAAAGGACCATTGCTTTCACTTTCCAAAATCACTCTCCAAAACAATACAGAAAATAGGCAGAAAATATCACCACATACTCTCATCAACATAACCTTAATCTCCACCCTTAAGACCGAAACCTGAACACCATAATTGTTCATACCAGTCTTTTAAGGAAGAAGAGTGGAGAAATTGAGGCAAAAGAGGGAGCATGCTAAGAGAAGAAGGAGTTACCTCAAGGATTGTTATTTTCAAATATCTTTCACATTGGTAACATTTTTTATTTCTTAATACTCTTCTATTTTTTTAATATAATTTCTTAAGTGTTGTCTTCCCTGTTGTCATCATGTAAGATATTCATGCGCACACTCTTGTTTTCATCAGTATACCCCTGCACTAAGAGTTGGTTATTTGTTAGTTCATTAGGAAATAAAGATACTTCGAATAAAAATCGTTTGAAAAGGAAAAAACCTAGGTGTTATTTGCTTACCCTTGCGTAGTACTACGAGTGAACTATTAGTATACGTAAGGTGAATTCCAACTGATATCAAAATGGAGAGAGAGAGAGAGAGAGAGACCAAGAGAACCAATAAAGAAGATTATACATGATAACCTGCAAAAAAACCTTCGACTTATGTTGCTTGAACAGTCTCCCTCTACCTCATTCTACTTACACGCATTACCTGCAAACCCTTAACAGACCATTCAAACCATCATGTCAAACTAGACTGACTTAACACCAACCTCGCTGCAGCCCACCATCAACACCCCCGTGCACCAAAATAACTCCTCATCATTTAACAACCTTCATTCATCATAACCTGCATTTGAAATTGCGTAACAAGATCTAAGCGATAATGTAACATAATTAAGAAGAGATAAGGATAGAGATACATATACCATTCACGGCGAGGATGGGGATGCCGACGTGGAAGCCTTATGGCGCTTGAATGAAGCAGACTCTCCTTCATTGCTTGAACCAAACCCAAAGCTATCTGGAATCTCTCCCTCAAACCCTTTTCCCCAAAATCACAATCGGACCTACTCCTCCTTGACGGCTACGATGCTGAACAGACTTAGCGTCAAATTGCTCTCCCGTCACAGCCGCTTTTGTCCACTCTTCTTCGCCGGTTGAATCATGTTTGGATGAAGCTGATGAAGACGAGGATAATTTTGAAGAAACTGAATCGAAGAAGATGAAGCTCGAGTGGAGATTGCAAAGGAAAGTGAGACGAAGACAAACTCGAATTATGGTTGATCAAAGATATAGCGAGAACAACGCCGGAAATGTGAGAGAGAAGGGAGAGTCTCTATTTATAAATACTTGAGAAAACCATTGCCATTCAACCCTAATTTCACGATTTCTTTTCCTTTTCCAATTTCTTTTTGTTATACTTTTGTTAATTCAATAATAATAATTAAGAAAAATCAAATAAATCTGAAGTGAAATCAACTTGGATCTGGGCCGAGCTACATGCTCCTTAAGCCCAACATTTTTTTTGCATGTTTGTTCTATAAAAAACTGATTATGGACTCTTGTTTGGCAAGCCTTTGGGCCTAGATTTTTGCTACCCTTTACATCTATGACTTCTGAGTACACCCCCTCCGGGAGGTATAAATTTTTTTGTTTTGTTAATTGTTTTGATTTGTTTTTTATGTTTTTTTACATTATAAAAATGAAAAATAAATATTAGAATAAGTTTTGAATTCTTTTAGTTTTGGTTTGATAATTACGTAATATTTCCATGATCCTTTAGGAAGTTCCATGAGACGATTAATCTTCTTTGGTCGCTTTATGTTGAATTAGACCTTAGGATTGAACCCATGCATGACAACATTAGGATTTCTTAGTCTCCCTCTTAATCTTTTTCTTTTGTAATTAAAACTCGTCATTCACAAATCAAAAATCCAAAAACATTTAATCATTACTTGAATTCCTTCTAAAACTCGCAAAACACTCAACCAATCAAAACTTCCTCCAATGGGCATGTTATCTCCATTCTACAACGATACAGGCCTTGCCTATTGCTAGAATGCGTGCGTTAATGTTGCCCACTAAAAAACACCAACAAACCAACATTTTCTAGAAGAACTACAATGTTATGATTCCTTCACTGGATAAGTAGGCAAAATGTGGTGAGACCCTCACGAACGAACTAATAAAAAACCATGTCTTTCCCCTTAAGAAAGTATAGTTGTAGATAGACACACCCTTAAAAGCAAACAAACAAAATGGATCTCGTTGAGTACAACGGATGTGAGGGGTGCTAATACCTTCCCGTCGCATAACTGACTCCCTTACCCTTTCTCTTGGTCGCAAGACCATCTTATCCATCCTCTTGTGAATTTCTCGATATTTCCCCTTCCTTCGAGATAAATAAAGTTCGGTGGCGGCTCTATGTTTTTTGTCGTAGCTTCAGCTGGAAACTCTGCTGGGGACTATTCTTTTGCGAGTATCTCCTAGTTTTGTTTATTTGTATATTTGGGTGTTTATTTATTTGCTTTATTTTGCGTTACTGTTTTATTTCTTTATTGCGTTATTGTATTCTTTTGTATATATTGCATTATATCGTTGCTACTCACATATTCTGGATATGCCGCTTCTTTTGTGATGTTGAGTTGGGTGATTACATTTGATAAGTCCTATACCCAGACTTGGGTTACACTTAGGATTAGGACGGGCGATATAGTCATGCTAACTTTGAGGGAGTAATCCTGAAGAAGAAGGCATGAAAATCCCCCACTCAGTGGAGGTCCCCTTGAATGTAGCAATGTTTACCGATTAATTAGGAAGACATTGTTGCTTTCGACCTGGGAACTCGAGAAGCTGAGAGCCGTAGAACCATCAACTCATCCTGGCCTTTTTAGGTGTAGTGCGGAAACTATAATGGAGTAATTCGAAAGTAGTTGTCATGCGATACTACACTCGGACGAGTTTTTCCTGCAAATATTACTGACTACTGAGTAATTAGGACCAGTAATATCCAAAGGAAGAGCGTAGACTCTGAGGTTTCCCTAGAACCTTTTTCGGCAAGTGATAAACCCCTATTACATACCTTATAGTTGGTTACTTTGACTCCATTCCTGTTACGTCAGACTTTTGATCCTGTTTCTTTCAGTGTATGCAAAGGACTACACAATTGTTGTCCATAATATGTGGAGCTGAAACTTAATGTCACAGCATACCATGAAATCATTCCATCATGTATATACATATCATATCTAAGGAATTCCAAAGACAAGTATCATTGGTCGAGCTTTTCAAAAATGAAAACAAGTTTTTAAAAAAAGGGATAGACGAGTCTTTGGATTTCCTCGGAAATGAAGACAAGACATTCATTCATACTATCATGCATTCATTATTCACAACAAAAACTTATTGGGGTCCCTTTCCCATTGACTTCAGTGAATAGCAAAGATGAATTCTCCACATGCCTATTGTACCAGAAGCAACCAGCGAAGACTTATGGATATTTTTAAAGAGATTAGAATGCTCTACGCCGAGATATGGACACCATGGGTACTTGTGTGGATCAACTTATGGAAACCCTTCATGCTGTTATCAAGGGTCAAGAAGAGCTACATCAAAGTGTTGTCAAGCTTGCTACTGCTGCTCCCTCCACTTATGCTAATGGGAGGAATGATAATTCAAATGTTGAGACCCCTAATGGAGCTCCTCAGAATGATGTTGATGATCATCACGACATCATTGATCTTGATGAACCCCGGGTGAATCTTGCTGAAACTACAAAGATGTTACATGCTCTTGAAGAGCGTTTGAGAGCCATGGAGGGTATCAAGACTTTTGGATTCAATACTACTGCAATGTATCTCGTGCCTGGGGTAGTTATCCCTCCAAAGTTCAAGGTTCCTGATTTTGACAAATACAAAGGCGCCTCCTGTCCAGAGACTCATCTTCGTTCCTACTGTAGCAAGATGGTGGCCTATGCTGAAAATGAATCGTTACTCATGCAATTCTTACAAGATAGCTTGACCGGGGCACCGTTGGACTGGTATATGCAACTTGAAAGAACTCATGTCAGTACTTAGGGAGAACTTGCTGGCACCTTTTTGAAACATTACCATATAATGCGACCATGGCTCCTAGCCATACTCAACTTCAAGGGATGATACAAAAATCTGAAGAGTCGTTCAAAGAGTACGGCCAAAGGTGGTGTGAACTGGATTCAAGGGTCCAACCTCCTCTCTTAGATCGTGAACTGATTGATTTGTTTATGAGTAATCTACGAGGTCCTTATCTCCAACACATGCTCAATATTACCTTTACTTCTTTCTCTGATATGGTCATTATTGGAGAACATGTTGAAACATATATTAAGGCTGGAATGATCCAAGGTATCCCTAACAATACCAACAACAATACTGGCATTTGTAGAAAGCTGTTTTCTAGTTTCGTCAAGAAGAAAAGGGTGAGACTAGTGTTGTCACCATCAACCAAGGAAAAACTCCTGCATATCCTCAAGTTCGGTTTCCTTACTTTCCAACACCTGTTGTTATTCCTAATCAATTTGTTCCTCAAGCGTATGCTTCTACAACTCCAGCACCCTGGATGGTCCAACAACGACCTTTCACTCCTCAACCACAGTATCTTCCACAACAACAATTTGCACCACCTCCAACGTATCAACAACAAAATCAGCAACCTCAAGGCCCGAGAGCTCCACAAAGACAAAGAGCGCCTGAAAGAATATTTGATCCCATTCCTATGTCCTATGCTCAGCTTCTCCCTTAGTTACTTTCCAATCAGTTGGTTCAACTACGCGAACTTGGTCCACCACCTAATCCTCTCCCCAGGGGGTATGACATTAATGCTCATTGTGAGTTTCATTCTGGAGCCCCAGGCCACACAATTGAGAATTGTAGAGTATTTAAATGTAAAGTTCAAGACCTCCTCGATGCAAAGGCCATCAATTTCAACCCTATTGGTCCCAATACTCAGAATAATCCCATGCCTCCTCACCCAGGGGCAGCGGTCAATGCTATTGAAGAAAGTAGTAAACAGACTCTGGTAACCGAGGTTGATGAGATCAAGATGTCTTTAGGAATTGTTAGAGAACATTTGTTGGAGCACGAGGTGCTGTAAGAACTCCATGATTTTTGCTTAAAACATTCCTCTAAACCTGAAGAGTGTACTAGTTTGAAGACGGCTATCCAACAGTTAATGGATGAAGGTGTCCTACAGATAGAGAAGATATTTCGAGAAGAAGAAATTGATGTCTTGGAAATTCCTTATTATCCGAGAAGCATCTCAGCAACACCAGGTACCCCGTTGACAATTCAGGCTCCTGTTACCCCATTAGTGATTCAAGCTCCCACTACCCCCGCAATAACTCCAACTTTTATTTTGTGCAACAACTCAAAAGAAGTTCCGTGGGAGTATAATGTGGTCTATATTCTTGGGAAGAAATACGAGTGTCCTCCAGTGGTTGACAAGAGTATTAACAACATTGTAGGAACCAGTAACATGACTCGTAGTGGCTGGATCTTTTCTCCCCAACCACCGCCTCCCAAAGAAACCAACAATGATGCTTTGGCCAAGGCTAGAGGCAAGCAAGTGATTGATAGTCAGCCTGAACCTTCTGTAGGACAAGAAGCAGAGCAGCTTTTGAGGATTCTTAAGCAAAGTGATTACAAAGTGGTGGATCAACTCAACCATACGCCGCCCAAGATCTCCATCTTGTCTCTTCTCTTGTGTTCAGGGACCCACCATAATGCTTTACTGAAGATTTTATGTTCTGCCCATGTTACTTAAGACATTTTTGTGGCCCAATTTGAAGGGATCATAACCAATATTGTTGTAGGAAATTGTTTGGGTTTTTGTGATGATGAGATCCTAGTTGAAGGAAGAGCCCACAACAAAGCGCTGCATGTTTCCATGAAGTGTTTGGATACGGTTTTATCTCGAGTTTTGGTAGATACGGGTTCTTCACTCAATGTGATGCCTAAGGCTACTCTGTTTAAGCTGAACATGGATGGGGTAATGACGAGGCCTTCCACCCTGAATGTTCGAGCGTTTGATGGTTCAAGGAGATCTGTGGAAGGAGAGTGGACTTGCTTGTCAATATTGGTCCCCACACTTTCAATTTGTCATTCTATGTTATGGACATTCGTCCGTCTTATACTTGTCTTTTGGGTTGCCCATGGATCCATGTAGCAGGAGTTGTGACGTCTACTCTTCATCAACGCCTGAAGTTCATCGTGAATGAAAAATTTGTTGTTGTTTATGGAGAAGAAGATGTAGTGATTAACAATCTGACAACCTACCGTTATATGGAAGTGGAAGTTGAGGTGCAGGAGTTGCCCTTTCAAGCTCTGGAGAATATTATTGTTGACAAGTTCCCCGTCGTGGAAGGTAAGAGGTCTGAAGCACCCCTGGCCTCTTTGAAGGATGACAAAGCCCTCGTAGAAGCTAGATCTCCCCAGGATGGTTGGGGAAAATTAATCGAAGTACCTGAGAAGAAATATCGCTATGGTCTTGGGTATCAACCATCATCCTCCGTGCAAGCTAGTTTGGTTCCTCTCAAAGGAAAGCAGGTTCCCCTAATTTATGAAGTGTTCATCAGTGCTGGTACAAGAAAATAAGGATAAGTGCTCTCGACATATGATGAAGGTGATGTTGAAGATGTTTCCAGATTTATCTATCAGGTTACACCGGACTAGGAACTCAGCAATTGGACTATCGTAGACATCCCTAAAGTTGTTTTCCTTGATGTATCTATCTTGAACTCCATCAGAAATGATAGTGATATGGTTCCTTATATCCTTGAGAATTCAGTTGACCATGCTGACGAAGATAGTGGGGAATATTGTGAAGTCCTTGAAGAACTAGCCAGACTCTTGAGACAGGAGGAGAAGGTTATCCAACCATATCAAGAAGAAACAGAAGTTATCAATCTCGGTACTATAGAGGTAAAGAGAGAAGTCAAGATAGGTGCTGCCTTGCAAAGTGAAGAAAAGAAGGGGTTGATTGATTTGCTTAGAGAGTCTGCTGACATCTTCGCCTGGTCGTGTGAAGACATGCTCGGTTTAGATATTGATATAGTGATGTACTGATTACCACTCAAGCCAAAATGTCCTCCTGTAAAGTTGAAGCCAAGAAGGACCAGACCCGACATGGATTTGAAGATCAAAGAAGAAGTTCAGAAACAGCTTGATGCAGGCTTCCTATCTGTGATAAATTATCCGCCTTGGATTGCAAACATTGTGCCTATACCTAAGAAAGATGGTAAGGTATGTATGTGTGTTGACTACCGAGACTTGAATAGAGCAATCCCAAAGGATGATTTCTCGTTGCCTCATATTGATGTATTGGTTGATAATACTGCTCAATCTTTAGTGTTCTCCTTCATGGATGGATTCTTGGGTTACAATCAGATAAAGATGGCTCCGAAAGACACGGATAAAACAACTTTCACAACTCCTTGGGGTACCTTTTGCTATAGAGTCATGCCTTTTGGTCTCAAAAATGCTGGTGTGACATATCAGCGAGCTATGGTGACTCTCTTTCACGACATGATTCGTAAAGAGATCGGGGTGTATGTGGACGATATGATTGCAAAATCACAAACTGGGGAAGAACATTTGGTCCATTTTTAGAAGTTGTTTGATCGTCTACGAAAGTTCAGGTTAAGGCTTAATCCCAACAAGTGCACCTTTGGGGTTCAATCAGGAAAGTTACTTGGTTTTATCGTAAGTCAACAAGGAATTGAATTAGATCCGGACAAGGTAAGAGAAATAAAAGATACGCCGGCACCGAAAAATGAAAAGGAAGTACAAGGTTTTCTTGGAAGGTTTAATTATATAGCTCGGTTAATTTCTCACCTTACTGCTACCTGTGAACTCATCTTTAAATTGTTGCGCAAGAATCAAGATGTCCATTGGGATGAAAGTTAGCCTTCAAAAAGATTAAGAAGTACCTTGAGGAACCACCAATACTCATACCTCCAGTTCCAGGGATACCTCTCATCATGTATTTGATCGTGCTTGAAGGATCTATGGGTTGTGTGCTCAAACAACATGAAGATACTGAACGAAAATAACACACCATCTATTACCTGAGCAAGAAGTTTACTGATTGTGAATCAAGATATTCATTACTTGAGAAAACTTGTTACGCTCTTACGTGGGAAGCTCGACGTTTGAGGCAGTACATGTTGACACATTCTACACTTCTGATATCTAAGATGGATCCAATAAAGTACATCTTTGAGAAATCATCACTTACAGGGAGATTGGCTCGGTGGCAAATGCTTTTGTCTGAATATGACATCCAGTACGTCACACAAAAGGCTATCAAAGGTAGCATTCTTACTGATCATCTCGCCCACCAGCCATTGGAAGAGTATCATTCAATGAAGTTCGGTTTTCCAGACGAGGACGTTATGAAACTTGATGATAAGGAAGGACTCGAACCAGGGGAGTGATGGACTCTCATGTTCGATGGTTGTGATACGATGGGAGAACTGACTTGAGGTTTTGCGTTTGTTTTCGCAAATGTTTCGGTTGAGCAAGAGTCGCCATCGACTTTTTATTTTATCCTAAGGAAAGGTTTAAAAAGCACAGCAAAAACCTTTTGAGATGTTTTCTTGGGTTCGGGGAGTAGATTATAGAAAGGGAAGGTATTAGCACCCTTTCTATCCATGGTTATCCATGGGCTCTTAGTTACTTGCTTAGATCACTTGCCTTTTGTTTTCAATTGTTTGAAATGGTGCTTGAGTGTGTGTGGGTTTGAAAATATTTTGAAAAGAGGCCAATGTTGTGGCACCCTTTGTAATGATCCATGTGGGGATGTATACCAAGGTGTATGTCTTTTGAAAAAGGTTTTCATTTGTTTTTGAAAGTTTGTTTTGAAAGTGTTGTGAGGTGTGGTTTTGAAATTAGGCAAGTGTTTTGTTTTGCAAGTTTGATTCAAGTAACTAAGAGGTTATCTACTCCTAAATTTCTCAAAAGATTATTGCTATGTTTTAACCCTTTTAACAAGTTTGTTCCACCATTGAATTTGGTGGACAACCTTATGTTAGGATGTGAAAGGGACAGGCGCGGGTCATCGTTTAGACCATAATTGCAACGACGTTAAATGTCTTTGGGCATTTTCTTTAAGGGACTTGATCATTTATTTTTGTTTGTTTTGAAAAGTTTTATTGAGGGACTATGATCATTCAAATTGTTTGCTTTGCCCAAAGAAGTTCAACATACAATATGGCCCAATTTTGAAAGGCAACAAGTTGAATACCCTAGGGGGTGCAAGTGTGATTTGTGTGTCCATTTTCATGCTTGTTTATCTTGAGATTAGGTCATAACTATTTTTGTCGTTTTTCGCATACAAACCCTAATTCTAACATGTTATCATTAGAAAGCGTATAAAGTGCGAAATTTAAATTACTAAGCTATTACAAAACCAAATATGGGAAGGGGGGTACAAATGTTCAAATGGGGATATTGACAAGAATTTAAATCTAAATTATTACATCAATTTGAATATTTGCAATTTAATCAATGTACAAAAATTAAATAAGAATGCAAGATGCAAAAGAAATATTTTGTATATGTATGAAAAAATATTATTTATGTAAAAGAGAAAAGAAAATAAAAATATATTGTTTTTTGGAGTATTTTGGATTTAGGGCAAAAAAAACCCTAATTTTAATGAAAATGGATATTAATTGATTTAACACAAGTATTTATTTATTATTTACAAAAATAAAAATAAAATGAAGTGTATTTTGAAAAAGATATTTTTTGTATCAAATATTAATAAAAAATTTAAAATTCAAGTATTTTTTATATTTTAACTTAAATACATTAATAAACTTATATATATATATATATATATATATATATATATATATATATATATATATATATATATATATATATATATATATATATATATATATATATATTAAATTCTTAAATATGCATTATATACAAAAATAATATATTTAATATTTTAATAAAATAAATAAAAAGAGTATTTTTTATATGAAATATTTTCAGAAGGTAAACAAAAAATAAAAATGTAACCACAGGTGCCACAGTCATGATTTGAACAGGCTTCTTTGGGAGAGCCTTGATTGGATTATTGAAGATGGTAACCACAAAAACTTCTTTTACCGGAACCAACTGAACAGCAGACTTCTTGAATAGAATCTCCTTACTATCCATTAGGCCTTGGACACCTAACTTCAGCAAGGGGCAACCAGATAGGGAAACAACACAGAATAGGCAACCTTCACTGCAACCCGGAAATAAACCGGCCCGCAGTAGGTTCTTCTTGACAGTCTTCAGAGGGGTAACAACTTCATTTACCGAAATAGCATACATTTCTTCCTCAATGGCATTTACTCTATGCTGGGGCATAGGAGCAGTTACAACATTTGGTCTTTCCGGTGCCTCAAACTGAATTTCCTTTGCGTCGATCAGATCTTGCACTTTGTTTCTCAAGGCCCAGCAGTCATCAGTAGTGTGCCCGGGACTATCAGAATGATAAGCACACCGGGCATTTGGGTTATACTTAGGAGACGCAGTGTTGACGACCTTAGGAGCTTCTTTGAGGGTCACCAGGTTGGTGGATAACAGTTGGGGTAAAATTTGAGATAAGGTCATACTCAGTCGGGTATACTGCCTCTTGGGCCTTTCGCTTCTTTGTTGATTGTACTGCTGAGGAGCAGCAACAGGTTTTGAGATGACCAAAGCATTGATGGCTTGGCGACTTTCGGGCTTGACTTGTCTTCTAGTACCATAGACGGCACTTGCTTCTTTCTTAAACGGCCTCTTCTCAGCACTTGTGGAGGCAGCCTTTTGTATCTTGCCTGACCTGATGCCAGCTTCAATTCTCTCTCCCGTCAATATCAAATCTGTAAACCCAGCGGAGGAGTTACCAACCAAATGATTGAAAAACGGACCAGACAACGTCCCTAGAAACATATCGACCAGCTCTCGATCAGTCAATGGAGGCTGCACCCTGCCAGCCAAATCTCTCCATTTTTGAGCGTACTCTTTGAACCCTTCACCCGTTCCTAGAGACATACCCTGAAGTTGGGTACGCGTAGGAGCGAGATCAGAATTGTATTGGTATTGTCTGTAGAATGCGGTTGCCAAATCTTCCCAGTGTCGGATGCTAGTTCCATCCAATTGGTAGAACCATTCAAGCTGTGACCCCGAGAGGCTATCTTGGAAGAAGTGAATCCAGAGGTTCTTGTCCGCCGTGTAAGGTTGGATCTTCCTTACGTACAACCTTAGATGCAGCTTTGGGCAGGAGACCCCATCATACTTGGCGAAGGCAGGCGCCTTAAACTTGTGTGGAATTACTACTCCAGAAGATAACCCCAAATCTCCGAAATCCAGTCCCGGCACATTCTGAATTTCCATGGCGCTCAAGCGGTCCTCCAATTGTTTGTATCTGTCAGCAGCAGGTGGGTATTATTCATCGTTATAGTCCGTCTCGTTGTCGGAGACTGCGGGACTAGGAGCTCCTCCCCCTTGGGGACTGTTTTTCTCAGCAGAAGAAGTAGTTGGATCAGCTTCATTATGGAGTGTGTTCCCAAATCTGCGTCCGGTGTTGAACAACGCAGTCCTCTTTTTCTTCTTCTTCTTCAGGAGTAGAGTCTTCAACTCTTGCTGTCCTTGGGCTAGGCTTAGGACCATCTCTTGAAACTGTGCATTTTGGGCCTGAAGGGCCTTGATTGCTTGCTCACTGGAGGAGTCTGGATTCATGATGACTGTGCAAAATAAACAGCGAAGGAGATTAAGCAACATGTGAAATAGGGTACCTGCTATGCATATGGTGCAATGGAATGCGTATGTTTTATGTTTTCAAAGACAAACAAGATTCAACTTTGTAGACAAAAAGGGAAACACACTTCATTAGATTAAAATTTTCAATTGTTCAACAATTTTCCCTTAGGCTTTACAGGAATGAAAAAATACTGAAAGGAAATAAACTATAAAAGAAAACATCCAAAGATCATCAATGCTCCCATGGCCTCCTCTTTTCAGTGCTGATGTAGTTGTTCAGGACCCGTTCTTCCTCCAATTGCTTAGTCAGCCTCTGGATCTTCCGTTCCTACTCATTGAACTTCTCCCGATAGAAATCCCGTTCTTCCTTTAACTGCGCCCAAGATCTCTTCATGGTGTCAAAATCAGTAGGTATCTGAGGAGGGAGGACAATTGGAGGAACCCCATCTTCAACAAGAGACTCAAGAATGAGAGGTCTAACAGCTTCGTAGGGCATACCTAACTTCTGAGCACGGATGCGGACCCATTTGCAACAGGGCTTTAATGGCAGAGAAGTCTTTGGTCCCAACTCATGTGGGTTGGCTTTGTGGATTCTGTCCCAAGCTCTAATGAACCCCTGGCGTAGTTTGTCATTGTCTGCCTGAAACTCAAAATGGAAGTGAGGAACCAGCATTTCATGAGGCCCATCTCCTCTGGCTCTTCCAAACTGACAGAGAGCTAAACACGGATTGTAAGAGATTCCTCCTTGGATACCAATCAACGGAACATTAGGGTATTCTCCGCAACGGTCAATAACAGCTACCTCATCCAAACCTCTGAGAGTCCAAGTGATGTCATTATCAGTGAGAGACATTAACCTCCGAGCCCAACCTTTTCCTTCTTCATTCTTCAGCACGAACTTAGGAAGGTGCGAAATAAACCACCTTACTAGCAAAGGAGCACAACACCACGGAGTTCCCCGTTTTCGAGCAGTACGAGCATAGAGTTGTTGTAGAATATCACCCAAAAGAGTGGGTACCGGATTCCGAGACATGAAGATCCTTATGACATGGATACTGATAAAAGTGTCAGGGTTGGGAAACAATACCAGACCATAGATCAAAAGAGCCAGAATATCCTCGTATGCCTTGAAGTCCAAGTCATTCCAGAAATCATTAGCCTTGCCAACCAGAAATTTGACCAAAAAGCCCTTGATCCCATTTCTAGTTTCCCAGTTGGACAATACCTCTTCTTTAGTCAAGGGGAGAATTGCAGCAATCTCTTCAGGCTTAGGAGTCTTTTCCAAACCAGTGAATGGAGTTTGTTCCAAGACAGGGATCCCAAGCAGGTAAGAGAATTCTTCCAGGGTAGGAACCAGCTGGAAGTCTTGAAAGGTGAAACAATGGTACAGAGGGTCATAAAACTAGGTCAGAACACTTATCAGTTGTTGGTCCCATTTTGCAGTGACCAAGCCAAGGAGAGACCCATGTCTGTTGATGAAGGAAGAAGTGTTTGGAATCCTTCCAACCAAATCCTTGAGTAACACTGGTGGTTGAACAAAGTTGAGCCGGATAGTATTTCTACGCACGGGCATCATGATGTCCTATAAAACAGAGCAAAGATGAAACTTTTTTGTCTTTGAAATGGGTTAGCCCTTTATACAGGATGCATGCAATGGTATGATGGCATGATGTTATGATGAAACACACCACAAGTATTCACACAGGCAAATAAGGCATACAAGTCACACAAGACACCCTTAGGTTTCAGGCCGGCATGAGTTTCAGGTATTACCCTCTTTTGGTTTTGTTGGTTAAAACCTGTCCTATCAAAAGTAACCGGGTTCTAGAGGATCTCAAATCATTGGCTACCCTCAATCGGTCATAACTCCAGCATCGCAATCTTTTCTCGCGGCCAGAACCATCTCGAGAGTTTAGCCTTAATGAGTGTAGCATACTGCTACTGTCCTAATAGCCAAGTTGGTCAATTTAGGGTTCTAAGGTTGGTTGGTGCTTAATGACCCCTTAGAAGACCTATATTCTCCCTGTTACAACACAAGGGATATAGGTACAGACTAAGATGCCACACCAACGTAGCCACTGCTTCACCCATGTCGGTCTACGCCGGACAGGTCCCTCACAAATTATGCTACCTAAAAAGGGTATTTCCCAGATCCGGGTTAGGATCTATGAACTCCGATGCAAAGCCCACAAATATAAAAGCAAACAAAGCAAACAATTGAAAACAAAGGTGATCTAAGCCCTAAGGTTACTCCACTTTTCATCATCCTCCCCAGCAGAGTCGCCAGTTCTGTGATACGGTGGGAGAACTGACTTGAGGTTTTGCGTTTGTTTTCGCAAATGTTTCGGTTGAGCAAGAGTCGCCACCGACTTTTTATTTTATCCTAAGGAAAGGTTTAAAAAGCATAGCAAAAACCTTTTGAGATGTTTTCTTGGGTTCGGGGAGTAGATTATAGAAAGGGAAGGTATTAGCACCCTTTCTATCCATGGTTATCCATGGGATCTTAGTTACTTGCTTAGATCACTTGCCTTTTGTTTTCAATTGTTTGAAATGGTGCTTGAGTGTGTGTGGGTTTGAAAATATTTTGAAAAGAGGCCAATGTTGTGGCAACCTTTGTAATGATCCATGTGGGGATGTATACCAAGGTGTATGTCTTTTGAAAAAGGTTTTCATTTGTTTTTGAAAGTTTGTTTTGAAAGTGTTGTGAGGTGTGGTTTTGAAATTAGGCAAGTGTTTTGTTTTGCAAGTTTGATTCAAGTAACTAAGAGGTTATCTACTCCTAAATTTCTCAAAAGATTATTGCTATGTTTTAACCCTTTTAACAAGTTTGTTCCACCATTGAATTTGGTGGACAACCTTATGTTAGGATGTGAAAGGGACAGGCGCGGGTCATCGTTTAGACCATAATTGCAACGACGTTAAATGTCTTTGGGCATTTTCTTTAAGGGACTTGATCATTTATTTTTGTTTGTTTTGAAAAGTTTTATTGAGGGACTATGATCATTCAAATTGTTTGCTTTGCCCAAAGAAGTTCAACATACAATATGGCCCAATTTTGAAAGGCAACAAGTGGAATACCCTAGGGGGTGCAAGTGTGATTTGTGTGTCCATTTTCATGCTTGTTTATCTTGAGATTAGGTCATAACTATTTTTGTCGTTTTTCGCATACAAACCCTAATTCTAACATGTTATCATTAGAAAGCGTATAAAGTGCGAAATTTAAATTACTAAGCTATTACAAAACCAAATATGGGAAGGGGGGTACAAATGTTCAAATGGGGATATTGACAAGAATTTAAATCTAAATTATTACATCAATTTGAATATTTGCAATTTAATCAATGTACAAAAATTAAATAAGAATGCAAGATGCAAAAGAAATATTTTGTATATGTATGAAAAAATATTATTTATGTAAAAGAGAAAAGAAAATAAAAATATATTGTTTTTTGGAGTATTTTGGATTTAGGGCAAAAAAAACCCTAATTTTAATGAAAATGGATATTAATTGATTTAACACAAGTATTTATTTATTATTTACAAAAATAAAAATAAAATGAAGTGTATTATGAAAAAGATATTTTTTGTATCAAATATTAATAAAAAATGAAAAATTCAAGTATTTTTTATATTTTAACTTAAATACATTAATAAACATATATATATATATATTAAATTCTTAAATATGCATTATATACAAAAATAATATATTTAATATTTTAATAAAATAAATAAAAAGAGTATTTTTTATATGAAATATTTTCAGAAGGTAAACAAAAAATAAAAATGTATTTACACTATTTTTCTATTTATTCTAATAATAGTATATATATAATATTTATATACAAACAAAACAAATAAATCAAATAAATATGCCATATATTCAAAAAATGATGGAAAAAAATATTTTTATTTTTTAATGTCATGAGAAAAAATAAACAAAGTCAATCAAAAAAGAAAAAGTCAAAAAAGAATCAAAAATGAAGCAAATGGGCTCAGGGGGTTCATGAGTAATGAAGTGGTGCAAATAAGAAAAAATTCCAGGCCCAGCCCAGAAGACCTGTCTTCTTCAACCTCTGAACAATATCCTTCAAGCAAACACGCATTTTTTATCTCTGGATTCCTGGACTTTCAAGCAAAACTCATAACATGAAAAGTGTAGAGCATTAAGAGACGGTTTCAACCATGTAAAGAACTTGACCTAACTCTCTAAGATGAGGGAGAATTTCTCCTCCCCCAATTTCTGACCTAACTTTTCATCAATGTTCAGACATAAAATTCTCTAAGCACACGGAATATAAATGAAATCTAATCATATGAGAATGTTCAGGGCTATGATTGTGACATGTTTTCTTCACAAACCTAAAGCTAACAATGTCTAATAAGAGAGATACGACCCCATGAACTTACCTGTTCAGTTGGAATCGAGCTTTGCAATGGAGGATGTTTCAGGGTGAAATGATGACTTGTATAGCTTCCTTGAAGTGTAAGGATGCTTTTCCAAGTCCTACTTTGTCTTGAAACTCCCTGAATCGAGCTAGTGAACTCCAACTGCAAAACAGAAATTTAAAAATGGTGAAGTGGCTTGGATGTGTTACAGGTCAGGTTTCAAGTCATGGTTAGCTTGCATAGGTTGTAAGGAAGGTAGAGGAACAGGTTTGGGCAAGAATGCTTGAAGGGATTGAGAGATAGCACTCAATCTGCAGGGGTTCCCCTGTTTGAGCAGTTTCAAGGTGATTATGGCAATGGGAGTGTTTGAGAGGTGAAGGGCTCGTGGGTTAGCTTGGATATGTTCTATGGAATGTGTTTGATAACTTCTTTCTTGTGTCCTAATGCTGAGGTTGAAGTTGGTACAAGTTATGGACTTTTCTTCTATGTGAAGCAAACAAATGCAACTTGGCTTTCTAGGTCAGTAGAGGACCCCCTAATGTGCTGCATAATCCTCTCTTGATCAGTGTGTTATGCACATAATCTTGTGCCAAGCAGATTTTCCATGTACTTTCTTGATTTGCAATTGGACATAAAGTTAATCTTTTCAAAAATGGAAAGTTTACTTTATCTAGTTTAGGATTAATCTTGCATACAATGCTTGCACTCAAAGAACAACACTTTAACACATTGAATATGCATTAAATTATTGAGTATGGAATGGTTCAAGGACCTGTAATCAAGCATAAAGCAAGCTGAGTTTCAAATGGTAAGGTTATGGACATGTCTTGGTCAAGAACAAAAGTGAATTTTTGCCAACTTGTGAAATTCGAATCTCTCAAGTTATGAGGTTGTTTGAGGAGTTCTTGGACATTTTGGAAAGCTTGGAATGTGTACTACAATCCATCTTTGAAATGCAAGTTGAAATTCCAAGTGGAAGGGTATGGAAAGTGGCCTTGAAGTGGGGTAGAAAACCTTGTCAAAATAGGTTAAAATTTCACTAAGTTAAAAATGGTTTAGTGCCCTTATTCAAAAAATTGTAACTTGAGATACAAGCTTCAAATGAGAAAACTTTGTGAATCAAAGTGGTATATTATGCAACAAGCTACAACTTTCATGTTTTGACTTTTGTTTGAATCCAAATGGATCTTGGTGAAAAGATGGGGCAAAGTTGGGAAAAAATTAGGGTTTTTCATAACTTAGAAAAATTCTAAGTTATGAAAAATTCCATTTTCTAACCCTAATTTGCATTTTGTGATTTCTTGGTGAACAAGTTTCATGATTTGGCATGCTTTGATGAAAAATGAATCTTGACTCTTGATTTTGACCAAAAAGTCAAAGTTTGACTTTTCAGTATACAGTCAAAATTGATCAATTGACTGGGAAATTCAACTGTCAACCTTGTGTACTTGGGATCTTTTGAGCTTGATGAATGTGTCAAGACCATTTCATTGAGCCCTTGAGTCCATTTGTGAGCTTGGTTTGTCATTGGCTAGGTCAAACAGTCCAAAATTGCCTTTGTGCAGTCAAAACCCTAAAAATGACCATTTTGCCCTTTTGGTGATTTGATCAAATTTCTTATGGAATTGTGATCCAAACTTGATCAAATGGTCCACATGAGTTCAATATGTTGATGTGGGTCAAAAATCATGAGGTTTGACTGTCAATTGGCCACAGTTGACTTTTTCCCCAATACAGCTGATTTCTAGGTCAACTGTCCAATTGACTGGGTAAAACTTGGAATCAAGACTTGAAACTTGGTAAGGATAAACTTGGGAGTCCAACATGAAGCATGAAAGTTATCTTAGGCATTTTAGGTCAAAACATCCTAGGGCAAACACAAACCCTAATTTGAGTCCACAGTGCAAGGAGAAGTCTTGAGTAGAGGAAACCCAAACTGGATCCTGATCTTCAAGGGTCTTGTGATGAGAAAATGTTGAGGAAATGGGAGGGCAAATTTTGGGGTACAACAATGGTGCATAAAATGCCATGGGCCATGGTATTGGGGAAGTTATGACTTCTCCATGAAATAATCACATACCTTTCACAACCATGTTATGTTTTGATTGTATGAATAATGTCGCGGAATACAAAACTTGTGTAATGGGTCTTGAAGCATCCATTGATTTGAAGATCAAGATTCTTGAAGTTTATGGGGATTCTTCCTTAGTAATACATCAAGTGCGAGGTGATTGGGATACATGACACCCTAATTTAGTTCCATACTGGGATTACATATTAGAGTTGTCGCCCGCTTTTGATGAGATCACCTTTGAGCACATTCCTAGATAAGTAAATCAACTGGAAGACGCTTTAGCCACTTTAGCAGTAACGTTCAAAGTCAGTTATCCGAATCATGCCTCCAATATAAGAATCCTTCGTTACAAGGAGCCAGTGCACCAATAGTATCCTGCATGTAGGATCTTTTTAGCCATGGTGTGTCCACTGGAATGGGTTCCAAAGGTACCTTCACGTAAATCGGCCATAATCTTATCCCCTTCATTCTCGTCTACACACTGAAGCAAAGTAGAGTCGTGGTTGGGCTTGTAGAGGATCCCATTATTGAGAAAGAATTTGGTAGAGAACTTTCTTAGGAAATTCTTATCATTGACTGAAGCTCCTTCAAGATACTCTTGGCCTTAGAGATATCTTTTGACTTCATGGAACCAAGGTTTGTCCACTACTCCTTCAGTATCAATCTCGTGACAGTATGCTGGTTCATCCATTCTCTCAATAGTGATCTGAGGAGCTTCATTATCCCACCTGACCTTGAACATAGATGACATAGTGGCTAGCGCATCCGCTAATTGATTTTCCTCTTGTGGAAAATGCTCAAAAGTAATTTCTTCAAAGTATGGGATTAATGTTAACACGTGCTCTTTGTACGGGGTGAGATTAGGATGCTTCGTGTCCCATTCTCCATTGATCTGACTGATTACCAAAGCCGAGTCTCCTAACACACTTAAGAACTTGATCCTTAGATCAATTGCATATTTGAGACCCATGATACATACTTCATACTCAGCCATATTGTTGGTGCAGTTGAAGCATATCCTAGAAGCGAAAGGGGTATGGCAGCCCTCGGGAGATATGATTACAACACCGATACAATTGCCAAGTTCATTGGAAGATTCGTCAAAAACTATGGTCCATCGAGATCCTTTTTCAGGTCCTTCACCCGGTCCAGGTTCTTCACAATTAGTTACTAACATGATGTTCTCGTCCAGGAACTCAAAATTCATGGATTGGTAATCGTCCACAGCCTGATGAGCCAAATGATCAGCTAGTACACTTCCCTTGATTGCTTTCTGGGTTGTGTATTGAATGTCGTATTTGGTCAGGATCATTTTCCATCTTGCTATTATTTCGGAGAGAGCGGGCTTCTCAAAGATGTATTTGATAGGGTCCATCTTAGATATCAATAAAGTAGTGTGGGTTAACATATATTGTCTTAGTCGGCGAGCAGCCCATACCAAAGCGCAACAAGTTTTCTCTAGCAGTGAGTATCTTGTTTCACAGTCGGTAAACTTTTTGCTAAGGTAGTATATTGTATGCTCTTTTCGAACAGACTCGTCATGCTGCCCCAGCACACACCCCCATTGAATTATCTAATACTGTTAAGTACATTATTAAATGTCTTCCTTTAATCGGAGGCATCAGAATTGGAGGCTCTTAAAGGTATTCCTTGATTCTGTCAAAGGAAGACTAGCATTCGTCATTCCACTTTATCACTTGATCTTTCTTTAGGAGTTTGAATATTGGCTCACAAGTAGAAGTTAGATGGGAAATGAACCTGACAATGTAATTTAGGTGTCCCAAGAAACCTCTAACTTCCTTCTCAGTGCGAGGAGCCGACATCTCTTGTATAGCTTTTACCTTTGCAGGGTCAACTTGAATACCCTTGTCACTGACAATGAAACGGAGTTTACCAGACCTTATCCCAAAGGTGCACTTGTTCGGATTTAATCTCAACTTGTACGTCTTCAACCTATCATACAACTTTTGCAAGTGATCAAGGTGCTCTTCTTCCATTTGAGATCTGGCTATCATGTCGTCAACATAGACCTCTATCTCATAGTGAATCATATCGTGGAAAAAAGCTATCATAGCTCGCTGATAGGTTTCCCCTGCGTTCTTCAACCCAAATGGCATCACTTTATAACAGAAAGTGCGCCCACTGTGTGACGAAGGTTATCTTCTCCATGTCTTTAGGTGCTATCTTGATCTGATTGTAACCAGATAATCCTTCCATGAAGGAGAATACCTTATGATGTGTGGTGTTGTCAACCAGAACATCAATGTGGGGAAGCAGAAACTCATCCTTGGGGCTTACCTTGTTCAAGTCTCTGTAATACACGCACATACGTACCTTGTCGTCCTTCTTAGGCACTGGAAATACGTTAGCAACCCATTATGGATAGGAGGTGACAACTAAGAACCCAACGTTGAACTGCTTCATAACTTCTTCCTTGATCTTCTCTGACATTTTAGGACGCATACGATGGACCTTCTGCTTTACTGGAGGGCAATCTTATTTAGTTGGCAGACGATGAACCACAATATCAGTGTCTAGTCCTGGCATGTCTTCATATGACCAAGAAAAGATCTCAACATAATCATGAAACATCTGTATCAACCACTTTTTGACACTATGCTCCAAGTTTACACCTACCTTAACTTATTTTCTATCCTCTTCAGTAGCTAAGTTCATTATCTCAACTGGCTCTTCATGAGGCTGTATAGCTCTTTCTTCTTGCTATAACAGTCTAGCAAGCTCTCCTGGTACCTCACAATCTTCCTCGGCTTGGTTGATCGGATTTTCAAAGTCATAACTGGTAATAACAGAACTGTTATCAATGGGATCCAGAGTGGATATGGATCTGTAGTTTGATACGTGAGTGTGTGTAAGAGCATATCTGCATTGATAAAGTAAAAGCAGAAAAGAAAAACAAAGAGCGCAAAATTTGTATGCAAAAATGTCCAATGCTTTATTAATGACATATGAGATTGAAAAATGATAACCCTCACAAGTAAACCATTGTGCCTCGGGTAAGACACAAGTCCATGGAGTTTATATTGTTCATTTGTTACATATCTGAAAACAAGAAAGACAATTACTCCTGAATAAAAGTAATCAGCACAAAGTCTTTATCCGTCCAGTTATTGGGTCCACCGTTGGTAGTAGCGAAGATCCAGCTGTCCATGTCATAGTCACCATCATTGTCTTCTAAAGCGTTGATCCCATGATTGTTGATGTGTAGGGGAGGTCCTCCGACACAAGCACGACGAACAACCCTTTGAGCCCCTGAAGTGAAACCCAAACCAAACTTATCAGATTTGTATGGAATGTCAGGGAGTTGGCCCCAAATGGTACACCCACCTTCTTCAATTACTTCTTTGGCATCCTTGAGAGAAGCCATCTTCAATAGAGGTCTGGTGACCTTTGGCACATTGGTAACAGTCTTGGTTGCAGCCATGGTTTGAGGAACCTCTTCAAAGTTATGACAAGGAGTCTCGATAAACTCGCCGTCCATTTCGACATACCTAAAAGAGTTCAGGTGGCTTACCATGTACTCCTCCTCACCACATACTGTGACAATCTTTCCCTTCACTGGGTACTTCAACATCTGATGCAGAGTGGAAGTAACAGCTCCAGCCCCATGGATCCAAGGGCATCCCAACAAACAGGAATAAGATGGTCGGATATCCATCACGTAGAAGGTCGATTCAAAGGTTTGGGAACCAAATTTGAGAGGGATATCAACCTCCCCGTATACCATTCTTTTTGAACCGTCAAAAGCCCTCACCACAATGTTACTGGGCTTCAGAGTCAATCCTTCGCAATCTAATCTGTCAAGAGCCTTCTTGGGCAGAACATTCAACGACGAACCTATATCCACTAGAACATGGGCCAAAGTAGTGCCCATGCACTCGATAGAGACATGTAGAGCATCATTGTGTTTCCTTCCTCTGGGTGTCAAATCAGCATAAGAAAAACCCAGTCCATTATCAGCGGTTAAACTAGCCACACAATCTTCGAATTGATCAGCGAAGGTTTCTTGTGGCACATGAGCTGTCTTGAGGAATTTTACCAAAGCCTTTGCATGGGCTTCAGAGCACAACAGTAGGGCCAACATTGAGATCTTGGAAGGAGTATGACCCAGTTTTTCAACCATATTGTAGTCTCTCTTTTTAATTATTTTTAGGATTTCTTCCATTTCCTTCTTAGAAACCTCAGGAATGGATTCTGAATGCGCCTTCGTCTGGACATGCTCAACCAATATCTCTTTTCACTGAGTCTCGACCGACTCAGTGACAGGGGTGTCAGTAGAGCTAGCAGCAGGAGATATCATAGGAATACCGACAGGAGTAGCAGTAGTAACAACTTTAGGAGGAGAGATCTCGGGAGAGAAAATTCTTCCGCTTCTTGTTATTTTACTGATCTCAACGATATTGCCGACGTCAGAATCAGTACCTTCAGTAACTTTGTCTTCAACAGCCAACATGTATTTCTTGACGCCATGGTAATAGACGTCGGCTCCATAATTCTAGGGAACAGATTTATCCGAGGAATGTGGTATTGGCCCTGACATGGTGATGATTAGGGGAGCAAACTTTGGAACAGATGTAATCCTGATGGGTCTTTTGGTGGAGACCCTTGGAGGATTGACGGAAATGGTTATAATAGAAATGTCTTTACATGAAACACTTGTGACTGGAGTCTTCTCAAATAAAATTTCTTTATCATCTATCAGGCGCTAAACACCTTCTTTCAACGAATGGCAACCAATTGGTAGAGATAAACATAAGTGGAAACCTTCACCACATCCCGGAAATAAACCTGCTTGTAACATATTCCTTTTAACAGTCACGAGAGGAGTAACAAGTTCCCCAACAGAAGCAACAAACATATCATTGTCAACAATGTTAACACCATGGCCGTTCTTGGGAATAGGGGTAGTTATAACATTAGTAGTCTCTGGCGCATTAAATTCAATCTCCTTTGCCTCAATCAGATCCTGCACCTTGTTCTTCAAAGCCCAGCAGTTGTTTGTATCATGGCCTGGATTTTCAGAATGGTAGGCACACCGAGCATTTGGATTATAGTGAGGAGATGCAGTGTTGGGATTTTTGGGAGCTTCCCTCAAAGTTACCAGATTGGATTTCAGTAAGTGTGGTAGAACTTAAGACAAGGTCATATTGATCCGGGTAAACAATCTCAAAGGCCTTTCTTCTATGGGCTGATTACTCAGCTGTTGAGTAGCTGCAGGCTTGGATATCAATATAGCCCCTACCGTTGGATGGTGTTCGATTATACCCTGATTTCTTTGACTGTAAGCAGCACTGACCTCTTTCTTTCCCATGAAAGATCTCTTTCCTACACTTGAAGAGGTATCCTTTTGAATCTTGTCGCTCTTAATCCCAGCTTTCACTCTTTCTCCAATTAAGATCAGCTCAGTAAAACCAGATCAATTAGATGGTTGAAAAACGGACCAGATAGAGTACCCAAAAACATGTCCACCAACTCTCTATCAGACAGAGGAGGATGAACTATTCCATCTAAGTCACTCCACTTTTGGGCGTAGTATTTAAAGTCCTCGCTAGAACCCATGGACATACTTTGGAGTTGTGTACAAGTCGGAGCAAGGTATGCATTATATTGGTACTGCTTATAGAGAGCAGCATCCAGGTCTTCCCAGTTACGAATATTGGTTCCCTCCAGCTGATAGAACCACTCTAGCTGAGTCCCGAATAAACTGTCTTGGAAGAAGTAGACCCACAAATCCCTGTCAGCGGTGTGAGTCTGAATCTTCCTCACATAAGATCGGAAATGCATCTTGGGACATGATATCTCATCATACTTAGCAAACACCAAAACCTTAAACTTCTGCGGGATAACAACCCCATAAACCAAACCCAGCTCTTCAAAATCCAGCCCAGGTACCCTATGGATTTCCATTGCATTTAGACGATCCTCTAGCTGTTTGTATTTATCATCAGCAGGAGGATACTACTCCTCATTATAGTCAGATTCATTATCAAATACCTTTGGGTTGAGTCTTCCTATCTTATCTCCCCTTCCTGAGTGTCCCCTTCCTTTGACGAAGTTTCTAGTTCTGAAGCTCGCCGCACTGGTCCTATGATCCTCCTTCCCAAATTCACTACACCAGCCAGTTTCTTTGGCTTCTTGGTCTTCTCTTTGACAATCAAGTCCTTCAACTCCTCTTGCCCCTTGGCCAGGGCCATGATCATTTTTTGGAACTGAGCATTCTGAGCTTGAAGGTCGTTCGCTGTTTGTTCGAGAGCCATTTCTTTTGCTGAAATAAACAACAGAAAGAAATAAGAAACCTGTACTGAAGACCTGCTTATGCAATGACATGTATGATATGCGTATGCAATGTTTTCAAGGACTTTGGGAAATTTAAATTTGTGAGCCAAAATGAAACAAATATTTTATTAGTAGAATTAAAAATACAATTGCCTTTTAGGCTTACAATTGAAAAATTCTAAAAACTAAGAAATCAGGTTTCCCATGGGCGCTTCCTCTTCGTGCCGAGATAGACATTAATACCTTTTTCTTTGTGAAGTTGCTTCGTGAGCTCCAACACTTTCCTCTCCTGGGTATAGAAATGACCTCTAAATGTATCCCATTCTTTCTTCAGCTGAATCCAAGATCTCTGCAGCTCTTCAAGATCAGTGGGCATGTCAGGATGGAGAACTGTATAAGGAACATCTCCTTCGGTAATGGGCTTCACAATCACTGGTAAGATGGCTATATATCGCATCACAGGGTTCTGAGCGCGAGCTTGTACCTTTTGGAGATAAGGTTCCATAGGGATAGAAGTCTTCGGACCCAAAGTCTTCGTATCAAATATGTTTACCATGCCCCAAGCTCGTATGAACCTCTGACGATACCCTTGAACATCATCCTCATAGTTAAACATAATGCCCTGGATAAGAATCTCACGAGGACCATCCCTTCGAGCATAACCAAATTTTTGCAGAGCCAGAGAAGGATTATAAGTTATGCCTCCCCTAATGCCAAGTAGTGGGACATTAGGGAATTCCCCGCAGCGGTCAATAACAGAAATATCTCCCATAGATCGGGAATACCGGAGAATATCCGCGTGAGAAAGTGACATTATCCTTTGCGACCAACCCAAAACTTTTCCTTCAATGTTAATTTAGGGAGGTGAGAAATAAACCACCTTGACAGCAATGGCACACAACACATAAGAATTCCTCTTTTCTTCGTGGTACGAGTGTGGAGGGTATGCAAGATGTCTCCGAGTAAAGTGGGCACAGGGTTGCGAGAGAGGAAGACCTTGATAGCATTCACATCTATGAGTAAGTCTAGATTAGGGAACATTACTAACCCATAGATTAGAAGGGCCAAGACCTCCTCAAAATCCTGGAAGTCCAAATCATCCCAAAACAGCTGAGCCTTCTCTATTAGGAACTTGGCTAGAAAACCCTTAACTTCGTTTCTTGTTTACCAGTTGGATACAATATCGGACCGTTTCGGATGTAAAGCTGCTGCAATAAACTCTGGATTTGGAGCTTCTTCCAAACCAGTGAAAGGCAACTGATCTAGAATAGGTATGCTTAATAACTGAGAGAATTCTTCCATGGTGGGTACCAGCTGATAGTCCGGAAAGGTGAAGCAATGGTGCTTAGGGTCAAAGAACTGAAAGAATACACTCATCATCTTCTCATCAAAGCCCGAGGTAACTAGGTTGAGAAGTCGACCAAATTTTATGGTGAACGAAGAAGTTTCCGGAACCCTTGATACTAGCTCTTTGAGTTGGAGAGGTATTCTCACAAAGCTGATTCAGATAGTGTTTCTACGAGCGGAAGCCACGATCTGCAAAACAGAACAAAGATAAATTTCCTTGCTCCTTGAAATGGTTAGTGAAATGAAAAATGGATGTTATGATGTTTATGATGTCATGATTATGCTTAAATCATAGATAAACACAAGAAAATCACACAATAGACCTTAGGTTCAAAGGCTTGCATGAGGTTTAAGGTAAGTACCCTCTTGAATGTTCAGTTGGTTCAACCTGTCTTAGAAATAGTAACCGGGTTCTAAGGAATCTCAATATCACTGATCTTTCTTTATCGGTATTATTTCAGCTTAGCAATCTTTTCTTGCGGCCGAAACATCCCGAAAGTCTAATCTCAGTGAGTGTAGTATTTAGTATCAATCGATTCCCAGCTTTACACTGAGGCCGACTATATCACTACTTTCTAATGGCCAAGTTTGTTCAACTAAGTTTCTAAGGTTCGTTAGTGCTTCACAACACCATGCGGCGGCCCCTTATTCTCCTCGATTCAACACAAGGGATACTGGTACCAACCAAAGTGTCACACCAACACAGCTATCGCTTCAACCATATCAGTCTACGTCGTACAGTCTACGTCGTACAATCTCCACGATCTATTGTTGTTTCCCTAAAAAGATGCCCCATATCCGGGTATAGGATCTATAGTATCCCAAGCCAACCTTTAAAAGTAAAGCAATCAAAACAAACAAGGAAAGAAATTTAGAAATGAACTAGACCCTAAGGTAAACCCCACTTTTTAGAACTTCTCCAGCAGAGTCTCCAGTTCTGTGATACGGTGGCAGAACCAGCTGTTATACTGGTTTTGCATTTTGTATTCGCAAATATATGGTAAGCAAGAGTCGCCGCCTACTTTTCTTTTATCCAATAAAGGAAAGGGTGAAAAGAACAGAAAAATACCTTTTTCGAGAGTTTCTGAGTAATGGGGTAGATTATGGAAAGGGAAGGTGTTAGCACCCTTTCCATCCGTGGTTTTCCACAGGATCTTAGACACTTGCTCATTTTTGAAAATTTCTTTCGTGTTTGTGTGTTTTGAAAAGCTTGTTTGCTTTATGATAACTCTTGTATCAGTCCTCAAGAGTGTTGATAAAGCGTTTTTGAAAATGTTTTGAATGTGTGGTGTGAAAAAGGTTATTTTTAGCAAGTACCTAACAATTATCTACCTACTCAAAAAAAGGTGTTCTTTTCCTCCTTTCCTTTAGATGGCGATAACCTACTATCGTTGAGTAGGTATCCCTATCGTTGGATGTTAAGGGACGGTCGAAGGAACGTTTACGGTCACTAACGCAACTGGGCAAGAACTTTTAGTAATTGTCCTAAAGTTCTAAGATCACTTTTTAATAGAGGCGACGTGGAAAGGGTCATCGAGAGACTTGTGATCTCTTGAACTAAAGAACAACCACTAAAAATTCTCACATTTCGAGAATTGTGACCGTTTTCGAAGGCAACCAAAGTGGGGAGTACCCTAAAGGTGAGTATGTGCAAGTGTGTTGATTCAGTTCATTTATCTTGCAATTTTGGTTATCTAATCATTTTAATTTTCAGTATTTTTCATGCAATCCTATTAATCTAAGCAATTAACAGTAGTAAAAACGATAAAGCAAACAGAAATATCCTACGCTATTACAGGGCTTCGGGGACGGGGGTACATAACCAAAACTTTGGGGATAAAAAACAGTAAATGAACCTTAAGTTAAAAGCTATTACAAACTGTGTACAAATACAATAATTGAAATGAATAATAAAACAGAGAATAATAAACGTGCAAATATTAAAACGGGAACAAGTTGAAAAACCTAAAAAATCTAATTGATTTAGAAAAATATTTTTGGTATTTTATTGAGAAAAGGTTTGAAATTTTTAACCTAATTTCTAATTATTTTTATTTAAATGAAATAATCAAGTTGAAATAATTAAATTAATTGATTTTCAAAAATTAATTTTAATTATGAAAAACCTAATTCTATTTTTTTTGTGATTTTTGATTTTTATGATTAATTGAAAAAAATAAAAATGAATTTAAGACAATTAAAATAGAAATAGAGAAATTAAAACCAAAGAGAGAACGGGTCTGATGTTGTTAATCAATTTGGGGGTGTATGTTTGAAAGTCTTATAGGCCCATATGCACAAGCCCAACGCCTGCCTGATCCAGTGTTGTTACGTCATGGAAATTCCACCATGTTCTGCGCTTGTGAGAGCATTGGATCTAGACCATCTGTGATCTAATGGCTCAGGCTGATAGTCCATGTTGTGCGCGTGGGGATACGTTGTACATGATCCTGCAAGCAAACACTAGAAAAATATAAAATTGCTGGACCTGGGATCGAACCCAGGTCCATTCCTTCACATGCCTTATGCCTTTACCATATGCGCTGCTTGCTCATTCATGACTATAATAACACAAAGATAATATAATGGTAATTCAGTCAAAGTGTCAAATTTCAAACGTGCCAGATCAGATCTCACATGGACCAATGATAATATGACAATTTAACCACCAGAGTCTACGCAAGTCAACGGTGCCGGAGTCCAACTCCGGTCACCTTCTCCGGTTGCCTCAAAATTCCAAACATGCAAATCACACAAGATAAAGATGCAAAGGGTACCCTACCCCCCTATTTCGAGGGTTGCGATCACGATGGTGGTATCCTTTTTGACTGAAACAGCCTGCAAATTCATATACGAAAAGGAAGGATCTTCGTGCCCTAACAATGGCACTTTTCTGTTTCTACGTCAAAACTTGCATATAATTGTTCTAAACACAAGCAAACATGATGTTAAGCACAAACATATGCAGAGATATCATTTATGTTGCATGAAATAGAAGTTTGAGATCAATGAAATATACAAAACTGTGAGTTGTTGGAGGGGACGATCCTGTGTGCTCTGGCCTTCAAAAATGGATTGGTTCAATCCCTGGGGTCCTCAGAAGGGTGATAGGATGCTTGGATCTAATGGAGGTTGTTCGGATCGAGAATTTGTGAATTGCACCACTCTTTGAATTTTTTTTGAATTTGCTAGGGCTTCTCTAAGGCAGTTGCGCGTATCCTTTGCTTGCACTTGGGTCTGGTATTTATAGAGTGATATGAGATTGAACCAATATGGCAAGAATCAATGAATTTGATCATATTTTGAATACAAAATCATAATTTTAAGAAAATTCCATTTTTGAATTATTTCCTTTCCATTTTGGTCTTTGCATGAACCTGGTCTTCTCTAATGTATTTTTCACGAAAATTAGGCCTTAAAACAAATCCAAACATCAGCCATATTGAATAACTGGACAATAATGAAGAAAATTTGTGAAAAATGTAAAGACATTGTAAAAAAGAAAGACAAGTTACATTTTGAACTGTTATGTGTCGACACAATGTTGCTATGCATCGACAAAACTCTTCTTGCATGTGTAAATAAAAACCAACTCAGTATGAGTCGATGCATAATAGGATATGTCGATTCATGCACCTGTTTGTGTCGATACATATGGGTCTTGTGTCGACTCATGCAACTTTCATCCTTCTGTTTTGGGGCCTGGATAACAATATGTATCGACACGTAAGGATTTGTGTCGACTCATACCCTGTTTGTGTCAACTCATGCACCTGTTTGTGTTATTAAAATGAGTCAACTCATGTGGGTACGGGTCGACTCATGATGTAGTTTTTTGCCTTAAACATTGTTCTTGAGACTTCAATTTGTTTTGAATTTGAACCTCTTTCAGGATGTTGTGGTAGCCTCAGTGAACCTCCAGGATACTGCTCCAGTCCTTCCTCTGTATTGGAAGCTATAATGTATGAGCTTGTATCGTCCAAAGGATGCATTTCTTGAACTTGAGTATAAAAGAGAGGTTGTAGGGTATTGGATTCTCTTCAAAATGAGCTTTGGTTGGGGAAAAATGGATGAAGTATGTGAAAGTTATGCCTGGTCAAAGTTCAGTTGACTTTTCCTATAGAAACCCTAATTAGCAATTTTTGACTTTTGATGAATTAGGAGAATTTCTTGAGGAATCATGATCAACCCTCTATTAAATGATGGATATCACTTCAAAATGTTGATGTTGACAAAAATCTTGAAGTTTGACTGCATATGGGCCACAATTGACTTTTGACCTAATATATTTGATTTTCAAGCATTTGAGCAGTTGATTGAGAAAACTTGTAGTGCAAGGCATGAAATTTGTCATGGACAATCTTGAAGACATATTAGGACCATGGAAAACATTTGAGACCATTGGAGCTCACATATCTTGATGAAAATTGAAACCCTAATTAGAGGTTTATTGCCTTAGGAGGAGAATTTGTCTGGTCAATTCTTGGTCATCCTTGGGAAAGTTGGGAAACTCAATGGACATGTGTTGAGTAAAAATGGAGGGCAAATTTTGGGGTACAATACCTATGCATCATCATGTTCCTAAAAAATTCAAACCCTTCAAAATTATGTTGAGAAAAGCAGAGTAGCTTTACATCATAGAAAGACAAAGAGGAAAACAATAGGGTTTAGAAAGATGTCACCTAACCAAAACTGCTGCAAAACAGCCTGCATAACCTGTGCATAAGCCTGTCCAAAGCCTGAGATAGTAAGCAACAAAAACTTCAAACACATTAGTCCAAATTATGCCCTCATGACCTGCATTAAATCTGCCCATAACCTGCTGTAAAATAGTCAAAACACTTGCTATGCTGCTATGTTGTCCATACACCAAAATGACTAAAAACAAAACCTGCATCTAAAAAGTTGGAACCAACATACCGAAATAGTTCAAACTATCCAAATTTCCCCCCAATTTCCACCTTTTATCTTCTATAAAAACAGTAGAGAATTGGCATAAAGAAGGAAAAGATCACTGCTTTCACTTTCCAAAATCACTCTCCAAAATAATACAGAAAACAGGCAGAAAATATCACCACATACTCTCATCAACATAACCTTAATCTCCACCCTCAATACCGAAACCTGGACACCATAATTGTTCATACCAGTCTTTTAAGGAAGAAGAGTAGAGGAATTGAGGCAAAAGCGGGAGCATGCTAAGAGAAGAAGGAATTACCTCAAGGATTCTTATTTTCGAATAGCTTTCACATTGGTAACATGTTTTATTTCTTAATACTCTGCTATTTTTGTTGAATATAATTTCTTAAGTGTTGCCTGCCCTGTTGTCATCATGTAATATATTCATGTGCACACTCTTGTTGTCATCAGTATACCCCTGCACTAAGAGTTGGTTATCTGTCAGTTCATTAGGAAAGAAAGATACTTCGAATATAAATCGTTTGAAAAGGAAAAAACCTAGGTATTATTTGCTTACCCTTCCGTAGTACTACGAGTGAACTATTAGTATATGTAAGGTGAATTCCAACTGATATCAAAATGGAGAGAGAGAGAGAGAGAGAGAGAGATACCAAGAGAACCAATAGAAAAGATTATACACGATAACCTACAAAAAAACCCCTTCAACTTATGTTGCTCGAACAGTCCCCCTCTACCTCATTCTACTTACATGCATTACCTGCAAACCCCTTAACAGACTATTCAAACTAACCTATCAAACTAGACTGACTCCACATCAACCTTACTGCAGCCCACCATCAACACCCTCATGCACCAAAACAACTACTCATCATTCAACAACCTTCATTCATTATAACCTGCATTTGAAATCGCGTAACAAGATCCAAGCAATAACGTAACATAATTCAGAAGAGATAAGGAGAGAGATACAGAACCCATTTGTGGCGAGGATGGGGATGTCGGCATGGAAGCCTTATGGCGCTTGAATGAAGCAGACTCTCATTCATTGCTTGCACCGAACCCAAAGCTATCCGGAATCTCTCCCTCAAACCCTTTTCCCCAAAATCACAATCGGACCTACTCCTCCTCGACGGCTACGATGCTGAACAGATTTGGCATCAAATTGCTCTCCCGTCGCAGCCGCTTTTGTCCACTCTTCGTTGCCGGTTGAATCATGTTTGTATGAAACTGATGAAGACGAGGATGATTTTGAAGAAACTGAATTAAATAAGATGAAGCTTGAGCAGATATTGCAATGGAAAGTGAGACAAAGATGAATTCGAATCGTGGTTGATCGAAGAAATAGCGAGAACGGCGCCGTAAATGTGAGAGAGAAGGGAGAGTATCTATTTAGAAATACTTGAGAAAACCATAGTCATTCAACCATAATTTCACGATTTATTTTCCGTTTCAAATTTCTTTTTGTTATACTTTTGTTAATTCAATAATAATAATTAAGAAAAATCAAATAAATCTGAAGTGAAATCAACTTGGATCTGGGCCGAGCTACATGCTCCTTAAGCCCAACATTTTTTTGCATGTTTGTTCTATAAAAAACTGATTATGGACTCTTGTTTGGCAAGCCTTTAGGCCTAGCTTTTTGCTGCCCTTTACATCCCTGACTTCTGAATACACCCCCTCCGGGATGTATAAATTTTTTTGTTTTGTTAATTGTTTTGATTTGTTTTTTACATTTTTTTACATTATAAAAATGAAAAATAAATATTAGAGTAAATTTTGAATTCTTTTAGTTTTGGTTTGATAATTACTTGATATTTCCATAATCCTTTAGGAAGTTCCATGAGACGATTAATCTTCTTTGGTCGCTTTATGTCTAATTAGACCCTAGGATTGAACCCATGTATGACAACATTAGAATTTCTTAGTCTCCCTCTTAATCTTTTTATTTTGTAATTAAAACTCATCATTCACAAATCAAAAATCCAAAAACATTTAATCATTACTTGAATTCATTCTAAAACTCGTAAAACACTCAACCAATCAAAACTTCCCCCAAGGGGCTTGTTATCTCCATTCTACAGTGATACAAGCCGTGCCTATTGCTAGAATGCGTGCGTTAATGTCGCCCACTAAAAAATACCAACAAACCAACATTTTCTAGAAGAACTACGTTGTTCTAATTCCTTTACTGGATACGTAGGCAAAGGGTTGTGAGACCCTCACGAACGAACTAATAAAAAATCATTTCTTTCCCCTTAAGCAAGTATAGTTGTAGATAAACACACCCTTAGAAGCAAATAAACAAAATGCATCTCGTTGAGTATAATGGATGTGAGGGGTGCTAATACCTTCCCCTCGCATAACCTACTCCCTTACCCTTTCTCTTGGTCACAAGACCATCTGATCCATCCTCTTGTGGTTTTCTCGATATTTCCCCTTTCTTCGGGATAAATAAAGTTCGGTGACGGCTCTGTGTTTTTTGCTGGTAGTTTCAGGTGCATGTGTGTGAAGTTTGTTTGATTCAATTATTTTATCTTGAATTAGGGTTATCTAATATTTGATTTTAAGTCTTGCCATACAAACCCTAATTACTAGCAATAATAAGGAAAACGATAAATTATGAAATTTAAATGTCCTACGTTATTACAATGCTTTGGGAATGGGGGATGCAAATTTACAAACGGGGATGACAAGTAAAATAAACCCTAATTACTATTACAAAGCTTTAACAGTTACATAAATTGTAGGGCAAAATGATAAAATGTGCAAAGAAATGTAAAGTGTAGAAAAAGAGAGAAGGAATTGTTTTATGGTTTTTTGATGGAAAATGTTTGATAATTAACCTAATTAAATTAATTAATTTACAAGAGAAGTTAATTAATTTATTTAACAAAACCTAAAGTCTAAGTCTAATTTAAATTTAATTCTAAAAGAAATTAATTAGTTAAGAAAATGTTTTTTTTTGGGATTTTTTATTTATAAAAAAAATAAAGTATAGATAAAATAAAAATTAGAAAAGTTTAGCCTAATTATTTAATAAAAACCTTATTTTTATATTTTTTTTATAAAATAAAATAAATAAATAAAAAGTAAAACAAAAAGAAAATAGAAATATTGTATTCGACTGGTGGTGTTTGAAAAGTAATCAGGTGTGTTTGGAAATAGAAAAAATGTTAGGCTCAACAATAAGTTTGTTTGAAATCAAAAAACAAAACAAATAAAAAAAACTTATGGGCCTTCATTGTGATGAGCAATCAGAGGGGGTGAGAAATAGTAAAAAAGTGCAAGAGGCCCAAGGTTGGAGGCCCAGGCGCACTGAAGAAAACAAAAAAAGGATACAATAATATGAGAAAATAACAAAAGGGGACGCTAGGGCTCGAACCCAGGTCCCTAAGTACCAATGCCTTATATGCGCGGGCTCTGCCATTGGGGTGTCTTGTACATACGGTATTAAGACAACTTGCACTAAATTTAAAATAAACTCAGTTCTGAATATGTCATCTTTTTCTTCCTCGCATCAGAAGCCATTGTTACATTTTTGAAATTTGTAACTTACTCATTTCTCAACCATTTTCAAAAGTGTAAACATCAAACTTGTTAGAAATTTCATCACGATTTCAAATATGTAAATCACTTAAACTAACACTCAAAGATGAACACGAATTTTCTTGGTACCAAATAAAACCTAATTTTTTTAGAAACTTCAAACTCATAATTCACATTACTCAGGCAATATAAATGAAATTTAAAGGCATGGTTAGCTTCAGGGCCATGATGTCTATAATTTATCTTTTAAAATCAAAGGAAAATGATGCTTGTATAAGGATTTGAAAGTTCAGAAAACTTACCTTGAAAATGGAAATCATGTTTTGAGTTTGAGCACTCCTAGAAGTGTTGTGATGATCCGAATATCTTCACTGGACCTTTAGGAAGCTAATACAATGCTTACTTTGGATCGAGAGTGGTTGTATTGTTCTAGAGAAGTCAATGTGCAAGTTACTATTTTTGGTTATGGAAGATGAGGAAGATGATGCTATAGTTGTGTTGCAGGCGTTTGGATAGCTTCAATATGTGATATAGAAGCTTTGTGATATATTAGAAATGAAAACGCACGATGGAATTTGAAGTTGAAGGTTTATGGTCAGAACTTGCAACAAAATGAAAGTTCTATGCCAATTCTGATTGCAGATATTTTGAGGGAGTTAGAAGGCTTGTGAATTTGTCATAGGTTTCAAATACATGCCTCTATTTATAGGGAATGTTTGAGGGCTTGAAGTGATCAGAAAACAAAGATCACATGTTATTGTTTTTTAACTTGTTTTTGAAGCAAATTTGACAAATATTGTCCCAATGTGAAGTACAAGACTTGTAGAGTGGTTGAACCCTTTAAACATGCTTCTTCTGTCTTGTAGGTTTAATATGTGCAGAAGAAACAAGTTAGAGGCTCAACACAAGTTGACTTTGTGATTAAAGCAACTTTTCAAGAATGGCAATGGTGCCTTTCTTCCAAAAATGGAAAATTGCTTTGGATAATGGCTTAATCACTTTGATCATACCTCAATAAATTGTGTAAACAATTAATTATGGAGTGATTTACAAGTTATAAGCATGCAAAGTAAGATTGTGCAACATAGGTTTGAGATTTGATCAAGTGTTCTTCATGAAAATGACTTGAAATGCAAGAATGAATGTTCATCTTCTTCTCTTCGATTCTCTTAGCTCAAGAATGATCTATTCAAGTTATTGGACATTTTGGAAATATTGAAACATTTTCTACAACCTTCATGTTTACCACTTTGGCTAAATCCAATTGGAGCTAGGTGAAAAGTTGCCAAGAAGTTGGAACAAAAAATATGCCTAACTTACTAAAATTTTCACTAAGTGTTTTATGAAAAATGTCATGACTTCATGGGCTTATATCTTCAAATATAAGCATTTTTTGGACATGAACCCTAAGGGACAGAGATGTAGAATTCATCAAGATCTAAAACTATCATGTTGGAAGTTTTCCTTGAATCATCTTGCATCTTGGTGAAAATTTGTCATGAAGTAGGGAAATTGTCAAGGTTAAAAACACTTAGAATTTTTTTTAAGTATTAGAAATCTTGACTTTTTATTGAATTTTTGACTTTATTGATTCTTGATGATCAAGTTTGATATTTTTGAATGTCTTGATGAATTTTGATCTTTGAAACTCAATGTTGACCAAAAAGTCAAAGTTTGACTTTTTATTTATTAGTTGACTTTTCATCAGTTGATCAAATTTCAACTATCATTCTAATGATTTGGAGAAATTATTTGAGCCATGAAATTAAGTCAACATGTTATTTTTGAGTCCTTGAGATTATGCTTCAAACCATTAGGTCATGTACTAGGTCAAAAATCACTGATTAGTCATTCTCAATCAAAACCTAATTTTGACAATTTTTCCCCTTTGAGGATTTGAATGCTTTTTCTTGAGGAATTATGATCAATAATTGATAAATTGATGAATATGACTTCAAAATGTTGATGTTGGCCAACAATCATGAAGTTTGACTATATATTGACCACAATTGACTTTTTACCCAACACAACTGATTTTCAATCATCTGAGCAATTGATTGAGCAAAATTGTGATGCAATGCTTGAAATTTGGTATGAGAAATATTGAAGACTTATAATGAACCATGAAATTCATTTGAGGAATCAAAAGTACAATTGTCTTTGAGAAAATCAAAACCCTAATTTGGGGGCAGTGTATAGGAGATGAGCTTGTCTGATCAAACCGTTGAGAATCCTTGAGCATTTGAGATCTTGGGTGAGAGATGTCTTGAGAAATGAGAGGGAAAACTTTGGGGTACAAGAGGTCCTGAATTTAGATATTAAATTCAGGCCCAATAAGACAGGGGGTTTAAATTTGTGTGTGTTAGTAAATATGGGGGGTGTGACCAATAAGGGCCCAATTCCAGATTTTGGATTGAGCCCATTGGGCAAAGGGGGATGTTGTTTTGTGCTACTAGTAAAATAAAATGGAAATGAGGTTTATTGAGAAATGGGTCAGGCCCAAAATGGTTTTGAGGAGTCCGCTTGGACAACATGCGGAAGAGTACGCTGTGATATCGTGGGTGCGCGCGTTTCTAAGCGTGTGATGGTGATCGTACGAGTATGATTGAGGGAGCGTGATAACAATCGTAGGCTTGTGCGAATGGGATCATACAACATTATATTATTTGTTTTACAAACATTTTTTCATTTTCTTCCATCTTTCTCTCTCATCCCCACTCCTTCATTTTCTTTTCTCTCCTTCTTCTTCTACAAACCCTAATCGCCACCGTCCCCTCGACCCTAATAGGCGGCGATTGTCTCTACCTCCTAGACCTAATATTATACCCACAACCCAAATCACACAACAGAAAGAAAATCTAAGTCGCTTACCTCGGGTCCTCTGAGTTCACTTTCGAGCTTCGTGTCTGTTTTCGATTTGAGCTTCTTCTGATCTTTGCTTGTTTCTTCTTTGTTTCAAGCCCACGGAGTAGCGATGATGGTGATGATGGTAACGATGGAGGTTCAAAGAGAGATAGGTTTTCATATGTTGAAACTGTAATCTAGAGCGCCGATGAACACAAAGTGATGGAGAAGGCACCCGAGTCTCCTTCTTGCAACAAATTCCCCTTCTATTATTTTGCTTCTGTAAATTTCTTGTCATTTTTTTCTCGTCAATTTCCTCTGTCCCCTTGTTCAGTTTCCCATTTTAGGTTTTATATTGTTATTTGATTAGGTATATTAGGAAACAAGTTCAATTCGTCATTAATCTATTGATTAGCGAATTAGAGAATTTAGGAAATGTTTTGATTTTGTCTGTAATCTGTAATAGGTTTTGATTTTGTTTCTGTATTAGGTTATGGATTGTAACGATTTGGTTTTTGTATTTTATGCAAAGTTTAATGATTTTATTATGTTCTATTCTGGAGAATTGAATAAAGACTTGATTTTGTAACAATCTGAAAAGTATGTGTTATAGCAATAAAACGTGCATCATTTTTTCATGATTTGAACAGTGATTGTTTTAGAATTCGGGCCACGCGTTTTTATCTTATTTTGGGCTTGTTCTTTCTGGGCTTGGAGATGAATCGTATAATATTAAAAAACCCTTTTTTGTCTATCAGCCAACTCTTTTTTTTTCAATTGATAAAATGTAATTATGATTTAATTAATAATTAATAATGTTACTGTAATGTTTAATAACATAATATTGATAAGACAAACTACAGTTTGAAATAAAGACTTGAAATGGGTCAAAAGTTAACTAATGGTCCTCTCATCTTAAAAAACAATACCTCTCTTCCTTTCTTATGCGTAAATGGGCCTACTTAATTATATTGGGCCATTAAACAAATGAGTTGATTATACACCCTCAAATTTATTCAAAACCTAAATGGGACATATTGTTTTTAAATATTGGGCTTTAAACGAAGCAATTTGTTTGTACACCCTTAAACGTATTTAAAACTTAAATGGGTCATTCTGATTTAGAAATGGCCAAGTATTTCCTTAATGGCGTGAACCCTGATCGCGTGACTATAAGAGTCTATCAGGTGTATTAACTGCAAGCACACAGTTTAATCGCGTAATTTTAAAAGATATCGAACCCAGAGGGACTGGTAATCGAAATATTGCTGACTAAAGCTACTGTGTAAAGCTAAGGATAATAAATCTTAATTTTTTGGGGTAGACAAAAAATAACGTTAAACTTAATCGAAATATTCAATAACGAGACACCGGTATGTAATACGTATGACTTTAGGAATTTAGTAGTTCATTGGCATATCTTTGAGTTTTTAAAACACTATTCAGTAGAAACTATTAGTTTAAAAAAATTTATCTCACAGTCTTGTGATTGTTGATTCAGACTATATTATTAAACTTAAATGATCACTCTCGTTGTTTCATTCAACATTTAAAAATACTTTTTGAAAACAAATAGATTCTAATTAATCATAAACCTCTCTCGTTGTATTTAAAACTAATGCTTGATGACCACTATCTGGTTAAAAACTCACACTCTCGTGATTATTGATTTTACCCTTTTGTTTGTTTCTTATTCTCAAAACAACACGGTTTTATATTGAAATTTGGAAATCAAACCAGAAAAGTATTTTTTATAAAATGTTTATGCTTATTTATTACTGAATTCCTTTGGTTATTGACCTTACATACCGGTATCAGGGAGATTAGACGAACATATTATTCGTTAAGAACATAAAATAATAACAAACATATAATAATTCAGATATGAATGATAAATAAAGAACAAAAATTAAACTAAAAGAAACCTGGAATTAAATAATTAGAATAGAATCATGCGATTCTTCAAATACTTGTAGAAATCCTCCATAATATCCCGGCAGGATTTGCTTGTAGAAAATTAACTTGAATGCAGAATAAAATATTAAACTAAAACAAGTTCAGGAGGCTATGAAGAAAATCTAATGTTGCAATAGTTTCACAGTATAGGAAAATATTGTTGTTTAGGGGAAGGTTTTATCTGCCTAAGGTCTAAATAAAGCTTTGAATGTTAAACTAAATAATGGCGTGAATGGAAGAAAACGTAACTGCAAAATAATGTAACAAAAGTAAAAATAGCATAGACGAGAGAAAAATTGCACATAACAGCCAGAGAGAGAGAGAAAGAGAAAGAGACTTTTGTAACCGTTCTTCTTTTTTTATATCTCTCCTCGTAACAAAACCGCTTTTGAGGAAATATAGGAACGTGACTTCGTGTTTCCAAAAGCTTCGCTTGTGGAGAAAGACCAGGAGGAAATTCATCTTCCAATCATGCAGATCGTTGGCGTGGAATCTTGGAGGACTGTTTGCGTCAAACAAAACAGAACACATGTTGTGGTTGTTCTGAGTGGAATGTGATGTGTGACATGGGGCACACATATTTATCCTGTGCCGATCAGAATGCTTAGCGTGTCGAGGACACACAAATTATACTTGTGTCGGGTGAAACGGAAGGCGTGCCGAGGGGCACAACCTTCTAATAAGAAATCTTTTGTTTTTCTGTTGTTTTTTTGATTTTGAGCTTGTTTCGATATCATTTCTTCTCCTCTTCTCATGTAGGCCTCTTATGGAGTAATTACCTGAAACACACTTGAAAAACCAATATAATGCAACATAATTGAGATAAAACGGTAACTTTATTTATGCAAATCGGGTCGAATAAGCTATGTATTTTCGCGTTATCAAACTCCCCTATACTTGAACCTTTGCTTGTCCTCAAGCAAATAATCAGTAAGGTAATCTTTTAAGCACAGGTTAAATGCATTCACATGACACAAATCAATTCGTAAGTGGTTGCGCAATGTTTCTTTTAGAATGATGTATGCTCGATATTAATAACAAAGATACAATAATAACACTAGACAACCCCTCCTTATGCAGACCAGTTCCAGTCATGATATTATAGCTCAACCTAATCGTTTTTGCTTTGTTTCACCCATTTTATTCGAGCGTAATCACATTAAGCCCTTTATCTTATTTCAAGCACATAGTAGAGTAGTCGGTTAGTGATGGTCATATTAAGCACGGGGTTTTGGTACATAAATTTGGTAACCCCTTAATCAATCTGATTGCTAGATGAGGGGGATAGAACTGTAGTCCGCCCTACCAAGTTCAGCACCAGAAACCTCTGAACCAACTTACATCGGGTATTTATAACATAATATGTAGGTTCCACGTTGTTGGATTATGTAACCGGGTGAGGGTCCCTAACTTAATTAGTGCATTCTCTGTTTTCAATTCACCATTACAAGATGTTTAGGAAAATGATTTAAGACCATTCACTTATATTCATCGGCCCTCTACGTAGTTTATTTTTAAGACGGTGTTGACTTCTTATATAAACTACTCAGGGTTACTTTAAAGTTTGAGGTTTCGGTATAATAGGTACTTAAACCGGTCTCGTGTAAGCGGGGGTTTTAGAGTGTTGGGGCGGTATCGATTTTATTCAAATATCACTAAAAAATGCTAACATATCTTTAAGAGTGAGCAACCTATATACTTTTCGAATGTGTCATGTAAAAGTTTTTGCTATGGCTCAAGAAAGTGAAAGAGTCAAATAATAAACAAAAAATTTTCTTATAACGAGTTGATATTACATAAATTATTTATTAAAGGGAAATTTGCAGTAATGAAAATCTACTTAGAAAATGGTAAATGAAAACTAAAACGGTAAAGCTTCCTCCCCCAAACTTAAACTGAGTATTGTCCCAATTGTAACAAAGTAAGGTGATAAAGGAAGAAGGAAAATGAGATGAATGACTACTCTTCGCCTCGGCCACGCGCTCCGCGATGTGCCTGTGCTCGTGCTCGTCTACGTGTATCATCTCTGCCTTGAAAAGGCTCTACACCATATCCCTGTATTCCAACATGAGTAAAGAAAATCATGCAATCCATCAACTCGATAGGTCAATGCTTGCATATCTTCGGTAAGCTCCGACATACTACAGTCATGCCAGTAGGTGTAGTCGTGTTGAACTCTCCGAAGTTATTAGACTTCTTGCATCATCTCATTTTGATGTGCTTCCATCCTTTGATATTGTTGAGCTTTAGCCTCGTTATATCGTAGCATTTCAGCATAAATGTCATCAAGAGTAGCTGGTTGCCTTTGATTTCTTCTTCTTCGGGGCTGGTGCTCGGATGATGAACCTGCAAGATTTTAGTAGGAGTTTGTGCAGCAGGTTGGTTGGTGTCAGACTGGGGAGCGTCTTGCTCTATCACTTGCTCCATTTCATCTGGCTTAGTATTTCTTGGACCAGGTTGATCATTTTGAACATTCTCACCAGGAGCAGGAGCATTAAGATCATAACACCACTTATTCATATCTGTAACATTGGTAAGTTGGGTATTTGGCAAAATAATACTTAGAACTACTTTGTTCCGCACAATAAGATTATATCTCCCATCCTCTCTAGCTTTAATAAGGTGTCCAACATGGCGTTATCAATATCAATAAATAAGGCTGGTAATGAAGGCAGATTTTCTAGTTTGTCCCCCAAGTTCAGAGCAAGTGCTATAGAAGTAACTATATCTCCAATGCAGAAAGGGGTAGTACTTCATGCACAGAGAGACTAGATGTGTGCCAAGAGGAACGCACTAACATTTATCTTCCAACCAAGCGTGAACGTGCAGTGCAGGAAGAACAATTCTTTAGAATTAACTTTGTTGTGGTTTGTCCTTCCGAAAATGGTGTTGGAAAGGATGTGATGAAAGTAACGGATGGAAGGATTATGGATAGATGAAGCAAAAATACCCTCCAAACTTGAAGATTTCTCACCGGTTAGAACTTTCCATAGACCAAATGATGTCGATGCCCAATCGGCTTCCAGAGGGATTCGGTAGTGCGCTTCCCCTCCACAAGGAAAACGTAAAAAATCACTCAGAGCCTCTTAATTCAAAGACTATTTATCGTTAAACAATCGAAAGTTGGCAATGCCCGTGAGATACATGTTGTCGTATGTTGGGTGTTGTACGAGAAAGAGGTCAAAAATTCCAATGTCAAAGATTAGTAAGTTGGGTGGTTCAGGGTGCAGACATAAGATATATCAGAATTATGAAGTAGCCATTGCACGCTCTCTAACAATCCCAACTCACGTAGACAATTAACATCAACATACCTTATGGCGATAACCGAATATTAATAAAACTTCTGGTACTAAGCTTCTTGATGTACCCCAGCTTCGCCATTTTGGAACACGGTTCCGGAAAGGTCGGGCTCTCCTCGTGTGTGTTGAACTCTTCGAGACATGATAAGATGCAAGAAAAGTGGAATGGTTTGGTTTCGGGAAGATGACAAAAAGTTGTGGGTTTTGATAATTGTTACTCAAGTGCTTAAATAACAAAACAATGACGAATTCATGAATTGGAAATTTAATGGTGTTTAATGGTAATTATGGAAATAGAGGATGTGGAACGGTACAGGTGAGGAATATGGAGAAAATTTTTTAATGGGGTTTTACGTTTGGAAGAAGACGAAAAGAAAGGAATGAATCTGGTATCTGTTTGAAACAGAGACGCGGCGCTATATTTAAGTTTGTCCCGAGGGGCACATAATGTGTGCCGAGTGAAACTACGCGACCGAACCTGTCATCTGGATGTAATGAAACATCAATGAATTCGCCACTGAACGTCTTTTATCCCGCCGAAAGGGAAAGGTAAACATCGAGAAAACCTGAAAAGGGAGAAATCACGGTCTTTTGACCGAGAGATCGGTTAAGGGAGTCTGTTACGCGAGGGGAAGGTATTAGCACCCCACACGCCCGTAGTACTCTATGGTATCCACTCTTGTTGTCTAATCTAAATGGGTGTGGTCAAATCCTATGTTTATGGCTTACAACTGAAAAGGGAATGCATGCAAAAGAAAAAGAAAACAATGTAGGGAAAATAAAAATTATGCTTGGTTGGGCCCTACCCCAATGCCTACGTATCCCTTTTAAGGAATCAGAGCGGCCGTAGTTCGGCTTATGTGTTTTTGTTGGTTTGTGTTTTTTAATTAAGACAGACAAAGATAGTCAAGATGGTAAGACATCAAGTAAAATAATCCAACAAATGAGGTGATCAAACATCGACTAAGTAATAACAAAGTAACATGTTAAAGATGGCAAGACATCGAATGATAAACGAATGACAAAGCATCACACCTAGCAATGATATTTGGAATCAAAGTAGGATAACAAACATGTGCGATGGCGAAACATCGACTTCAAACAAATGTGCGATGGCGAAACATCGGCTAAAAGGTAATAAGATATCATGGCAAAGATGACGAAACATCAATAAAACGGATGGAAAAACATCACACCTAACAATGATATTGAGTATCAAAGTAGGATAACAAGCATGTATGATGGAGAAACATCGGCTTCAAACAAATGTGCGATGACGAAACATCGGCAAAAAGATAACAAAGATATCATGGCAAATATGGCGAAACATCAATAAAACGGATGGCAAAACATCACACCTAACAATGATATTGAGAATCAAAGTAGGATAACAAGCATGTGTGATGATGAAACATCAGCTTCAAACAAATGTTTGATGGCGAAACATCGGCAAAAAGATAACAAAGATATCATGGCAAATATGGTGAAACATCAATAAAACGGATGGCAAAACATCACACCGAACAATGATATTGGGAATCAAAGTAGGATAACAGACATGTGCGATGACGAAACATCGGGTTCAAGATAACAAGATATCATGGCAAAGATGGCGAAACATCAATAAAACGGATGGCAAAACATCACACCTAACAATGATATCGAGAATAAAAGTAGGATAACAAACAGATGCGATGGTGAAACATCGGCTTCAAACAAATGTGCGATGGCGAAACATCGGCTAAAAGACAACAAAGTCATGGCAAAGATGGTGAGACATCAATAAAACGGATGACAAAACATTACACCTAACAATGATATTGAGAATCAAAGTAGGATAACAAACATGTGCAATGGCGAAACATCGGCTTCAAGATAACAAGATATCACGGCAAAGATGGCGAAACATCAATAAAACGGATGGCAAAACATCACACCTAACAATGATATCGAGAATCAAAGTAGGATAACAAACATGTGCGATGGCGAAACATCGGCTTCAAGATAACACATACAAAGTAAGATTGGTTTGTATCTTTTACTTTGAAAAAGAGTTTAGGTTCATTAGAAATGTCTTATGATTTGCCAAGAAACAAATTTTTGTTTTAGGATGCAAAATGAAAAGAAAGGGAAAATAACTAAGGGAGACTAACCTAGTACTATCCCTAGTGTTATCATACAAAGGTTGACCCTAAGGTTGAGGATAAAGGAAAGTCCTATCCTAATTTGCATACATGGATTCCTACCTTAATCAGCATGTCAAAGAAAGCTTAACAAAACTATCCTGTAGGGAACATGCAATGAGAGCGAAGTCGTGATCTCAATTTCTAAATTGAGTGACTCATCGATCAACAATTGAAGAAGAAAAGCAATAAACATCCTATAGGGAACATGCAATGAGAGCGAAGTCGTGATCTCAATTTCTAAATTGAGTGACTCATCGATCAATAATTAAAGAAGGAAAGCAATAAACATCCTATAGGGAACATGCAATAAGAGCGATGTCGTGATCTCAATTTCTAAATTGAGTGACTCATCGATCAAAAACAAACACAACACATGCAATCAGACAAAAAACCAGAGGGCCTCCTGACATATATCAACAACAGAGATCCCATCATGTAATCAGAGAATCATGAAAATGGAAGAAAGGAAGTAGTATAATACCAAACAGATAACTATCTGTAGCAATCAAGCAAGAATACAAGAAACCCAGAGAAACTTCAGGCAAGCTGACATCAGTAAACAAATTGAGTCAGGAATCTATCAGATATGAACAAATCCCAGGGGCAATGTATGGCATTCACAATCATATGTACATATATCCTGCATAAACCATCAAACATGCCAAACACAAAAAATAATGCCAGTATAATGGATTGTGTTTCACAAATAAAGTGAAACACAAGAAGCCTCAAGCCAGAAGTGGAAACTTTCTCAGAGTACCTCACACATTCAACAACCAAGTTAGTATTCCATAAGGTGAAAAAGTGAGAACAAACATGATGGCTTTAGACATGATAAACAAGAAGAAACAAACATATGCACAGATTAGGTCAAGAAAAGCAGGGGAATGTTGCTCATTTCTATCACCATGTTGAATTGACAATTGAATGTCAATCAAGGATCATAAGATCTTGAGAATAATATGAACCAAGACCGTGAAGATCAACAGCAAACACTTTTCAATCATGCACAATTGACTCAAACACAACTTCATGAATATAATAGGAGATAAAACCTACATAAGGCATTAGATGGTTCAAAATATTCAAACATGAGGCTTCTAAGTGAAACGGCCTGAGCTATTATGGACAAGTCAGAACCAACATGCTCATTAGGTTCCCAATTATAGGCCTCACTCGAGTTCATTGGCCATCAAACAAATTGCAACAAAACATGCAAACATAATTGGGTACCTTCACTTCAAAATTACACCAAAAATAGAAACAAGGATCCATAAATCAAACCAAAAATATTTTAACATCTTGGAAGTTTTTAGAAGTCAGAATGCAAGTCCTAAGATCATGAATGATTGGGGAAGAGGCCAAATGAAGTGCAAAGTTTAAGACTAGTTGGCAAAACCACCAAACTAGACAAGTTTTCAAAATTATTTGTGGAAAAATGTCAAACCAAGTCAAATAATTCAAGAAAAATGGTTTTCGAATTCCCAACACATTCATGAACCATGATCAAGACCTGAAATCCAATAGAAGTCCAAGACACAAGGGTTTTGAACATGAAACTTGCACCATAAGCAACAAAACCCTAGAATTTTTTTACTTTTAATCCTAAATATTAATTAAATAGGATCAAAACCCAAACAAATCAAACCAAAGTCAAAAAAATCTCCAAGAAACCTTGAATGTCAGAATATATATTTTTCATATTTTTTTGAATTAGGAAAAGTCAAGAAAGAAAATAATATTCAAACAATTATGACAATAACAAATATCCACATGTCCAAATAGTATTTAAATCAAAAAGTCAGAAAAATGGCCAACCAAAATTATATTCAAATATTAGGGCTAAAAACACACATCCCTGAATTTTTGTAAATTTTATGAATTAAAGGAAAATATTAAAAACAAAAAAACAAACAATTAAGAATGAAATTATTATTTAAGGGCAAGAAAATGCAAAACATAACCAAAAATCACAAAAAAGGCAAAACAAAAATATGATCAGGTTATATGATTAAAAACAAGATTACATGATTTTTTTTGGAATTTTTGAATTAATAGAAGTATTAAAAATAAAAAAACAAACAAATATTACAAATAACCTTTTGAAATTAAATTTTTAATCAAAAAAAAATGAAGAACCAAAGTCAGAATCAATTGTCACATTATTTTGTGAGTCTCAAATAATTTTTGTGGATTTTTTAGGTCAAACGAACTATAAAAATAAAAATTGTCTTTGATCAATTAATTAATTAAACCTAACAATTTTTGAACCAATCAAAATATTTTCAAAAAAATTATCAAAAAAGTACACAAAGTCAGAAATATTATTTTGAATTTATGATAATTTTTTCAGAATTTTCCAATCATTTTTGAGCAAGAAATAAAATTATGGAAATCAATTTATAAAACAAAAATTCAAATAATCCAAAAATTTCAAACGGACCAATCATGATGTGCCACCACATCATCTTCAACCTCCGGATGTTCAAAAAGTGCATATCAAGAATCGAAGTTTGGAATCATTACCTCAAGGTGAAAAGTGATCTACTGTCTCCTTCACTCCAGATGCAAACAAATGGTGCTGGCTTGATCTACTTGCTTTGCTGAAGCAGAATCCACAAGAATTTTGAAGAAATCACCAAGGAATTGAGAGAATCGAATCAAATTGCAGAAGAGGAAGGAAAATTTCAGATCTGGAATTCTCGTAAATGGCACGTTCTCTCCCTTTCTCTTTGCTTGCTTCCTCTTATATAGAGCTTGTAGAGAAGGTTAGAAGTGTAAGTTTGTCCTTAAATCCGCTGGAGGGCAGGATTGGGAATTTTGGCCAAAAATGAGGTGCATAGTGAATCATGTGTTTTGCTCGTGCATTCTTCTGCCTTTTATTTTTTTTGTGAGCCAAATGAAGTCAGAAATGCCTGCTCAACATGCCAGCCCACGATTACTTGAAATGAGAGAGTGTTGGTGAATTGGCCATTTTGAGCAAGTTTTGTATTTTTTGATCCCAACATGTGCAATACCATATGGGGCACGAAATAGTGAGTATGATGGGCCTCATCATGTCACAAATTACCAATAAGCTTGATTAGAAGCAAGAAGAATGGCTAAAACTTGAGTTTGCAAGAAATGGCCATTTTGCACATTTGCCAAATTTCAATGAAATGCCTCAAATTTCCAAAACTCATAACTTGTTCATACTTTTGAATTTTGGCACAAATGAACACAATTTGGAAAGGACTTGAAAATATATACAAACCCTTAGTTTATAGCTTTTGCAAATTAATCCATTAAGGTTCCCAAAATTTGGCTTGAAATTCACTAATTTTGAAAAATGACCTATAATTTTGTAACTTCAAGAGACCATAACTCTTGATTCCTTGCCAATTTGAATTTAAGACAAAAAGGAGGTGAAACATCATTCTGTTAGCTTTCCAAGCATATTTCTTTTTCATTTTTGTGATCAAAGATGAATAAAATATGAATTTTTGAAATTAAGTCTTCATTTTCCAAAATTAGAAACCTTTAGGGTTTCTTCAAGAACAAGTTTCAACCCAAACTTCAATCTCTTTGATCCAATGACCAAAATGGACTTGAAATATGAAAAGTACATCCTTGAATTGATGGTTGGCCAAAATTCACTTGGTCAACTTTGACTTTGACTGATTTTGACCAAAATGACCATTTTGCCCCTCTGAATCAATTGATCCACTTCCTTTCAAAATTGATGGTCAAAACTTTAGACATATGATCTCTCAAACATATAGAGGCCATGTACCAAGTTTCACTTCAAAACTTTCAAGAAATATTGATGAAATCCCAAACCCTAATTTTGGTCAACACATTAGGAGACTGATGAATTATCTTCAAAACTTCAAAGCCTCTGGGCATGTTGACCAATTCCTTGTACAAAGACCTTCAAAATATCAAATAAATGTTGTAGATCCCTAAATCAAGAGTTGTACATTGGCCAATAGCCTTGCTCAACAAAACCCTAATTTGGCTGGTGAATCCAAAGAGTGATTTCACTTGTGTTCAAACACCAACTCCAATATTCTAGGGGTCCAAAGAGATGAATAAAGCATCTTGAAATATGATAAAACATTTGAGCTCAAAAGATTCAGAGGTTTAGATGATAAGATTCTTCTTGAGCAACTTGTCCATGTAATCAACCTTCAAAGCTTTAAGGAAAACTTGGTAACCAAAGTACTTTGATCTTATCACAATGTATGAATGCAATGCACTATGATGTTCATGATGAAACATAAGCCTAAATCAAGAGGGTAAATTTTTGGGTGCAACACCGAGCGACACACTTTGCAAATGTATGGCGGTCTTCACAGAATGTGTGACGAACGACACAACATAAAAATTATAATTTCCAGAAAAGCTAGGAATTAAACCTTACATATTCATACGTTCAGGCATACAAAGATAATTTATATCAGTAAGAAGCAGATCAATAGTATAACATTAAAGCACATCAGAAATGTAAATATCTCATGCCAAACATTTTAATATAATCCATAAACTTTAAATTTTTCCAAACAGTAGTCTAAGAAATAAAAGACAGAAACAAAAGGTAAACATAATGTAAGATAGGAAAACAATTAAATCTAGAAATTGCATAATGTCAAGCTATGTTAGCCACTACTGTTAGTATTGAGCGCTAAGGAATAGATATGCTGGAAAATATGGTCCACTTGCTCAATTACTAAGTCCATAAAGCCATGAAACTCGACGCGTAGTTTGGTGAATTCTTCCCTTAAGCAGTTTAACTCAGTTTCTACAGTAAGTAAGGTGGTATCACGATCAGCTGAGGGAAGTTCCGAGGCAACTAGAGAAAAGGAAGCACACGAAGGGGCAGGTTTCTCAATGCATGGAAATTGGTGATAGAAAGGTGATGTTTCGGGATTGGTCTCGGTATCAGAAAGGAAAACATCATTATCGTCGTAAATTTGAGGTGTTTCGGGAGAAATGGGAGGTGAAGTTGGTTATGGTTCCATATCAAAAAGCCAATTATTTCAGTTATGAATACATGTTCTTGGATTAGGTAGGGTGAAAATTTACATAACCTTATTGTTGATTAGAAGCTCAAATTCATTAGGGCCAAGATTTCTTATAATTCCGATATTGAAACAAAATCATATATCCATGGGTCAGAATTTACCTAGAGGGTGGAGTCCTAAAAGTGGTTATCGCATTCCGATAGAATTTTCTATCATGGTTACTAGACCTCCCACCAAGATAGGTTTATGATTAGTTTCAAAAATATGGTCAAAATGGCTATCATATAGGTAGTGGCATTAATAGGGCAGTTTCTAGAGGCACAATACATAATGAAGAGCTCACCTCTGGGCACATAAGTAATGTTCAACAGTTTTTTGAAAATGGTGTGGGATAGGAACTTATGGAAGTAACAGATAGCAGGGTTATGAATACTTTCAGAAAACATATTTTCAGGCTTATGGTTGTTGTCTCCGGTTATACTATCCCAGAAGTATCCCAATTCACGGTCCATAAGAAGGTTCTCTTGGGTACAGGTAAAAACATGCGGGCCACTAGGAAATCCTAATAGGTTAGAAAGTTCACGTTTATTATAACGGTGTTCTATAACAAACATTCTAAAAGTGGTTAGGCCTCTATTGAATCCTAAACCATGGTCAGGTAAAAAGATCAGTGAGCTTAGGAATTCTAAGGTTAGCTTTCTATAAGAACTAAATCTTCTCCTCAAAGGAGAAGTATCCTAACCTACTTGGTTTAGCAAATACATAACATTGTCTCTAATTCCTAAAGATGTCATGGCAGGGCCATCAGGGTAAAAAGTGAGTGCCATTTCCCTTGCGGCCAGTGCCTCGAAACGCCTCCTCTGAGCTCTTCCTCTGAAAACTATGTCAATGGTGTCAACTTCTTGCATCTTAAGTTAGTATTGTTAGATAAAAATTAAGTCAATCTGTAAGTAAGTTGACAATTAGAATTAAGTTAGTAGTGGATAACGTTAGATATTAATATTGCAAAACTATAATGAAAAGAGAAAGAAAGAAAAATAAGAAAATGCAAACAAAATAAAAACAGTAAATCAAAATAAAAGACTAGAAAGTGGGTTGTCTCCCACCAAGCGCTTTGTTTCATGTCGCAAGCTCGGCATAATTTTAATAGATGATTAGATACGTGAGTTAGCGGGTAGCTCTGCGAGATGGAAACTAGCGGAATAGTCCTTGTTTTCTATGCAATGATAGTGCTTTAAGCGCTGTCCGTTTACGATAAACGGTTCTATAGATTTTCCCTTAATTTCAATAACTCCACTTGGAAAAACCTTAGTTATTTAAAACGGACCTGACCACCTAGAACGAAGTTTTCCTGGGAATAATTTAAGTCTAGAATTAAACAGGAGCACTATGTCATCCTCATTGAACCTTTTTCCAAAAATGTGCTTGTCATGCCAATTCTTTGTTCTTTATTTATAGATCCTAGAATTTTCATACGCATCTAGTCTAAGTTCTTCTAGCTCATGGATATCCAATATTCGCTTTTCTCTTGTGGCAGTGTAACTTAAGTTGAGGGTTTTGATTGCCCAATAAGCTTTATGCTCTAGTTCTACCGGCAGATGACACGATTTTCCATAAACAAGTTTGAAATGTATGGTTCCTATGGGTGCCTTATAGGTTTTTTTATATGCCCACAACGCTTCGTGTAATCTGGACGATCAATCTTTCCTAGAAGTGGCAACTGTTTTTTCTAACATTTACTTAATCTCTCTGTTGGAGACTTCTACTTGTCCACTTGTTTGGGGATGATATGGTGTTGCTACACGGTGGTGGACTCCATATTTCACTAATAGATTTTCAAAGATTTTCGAAATGAAAAGAGAACCACTATCACTGATGACAAGTCTTGGCACATCTAATCTGGGAAAAATTATATTCTTAAAGAGCCTAATTACTACCCGTGCGTCATTTGTTGGAGAAGCTTCAACCTCAATCCATTTCGATATGTAGTATAAAACAACGAGTATGTATTTATTTCTAAAAGTGGATGGGAAAGGTCCCATGAAATTAATTCCCCACACATCAAAGACTTATACTTCTAAAATTCCCTTTTGAGGCATTTCATCGCGTCTAGAGATGTTACCAGTGTGTTGGCATCAGTCGCAGTTTATAACTTTAATGTGAACATCTTTCCATAAGTTAGGCCAATAGAGGTCATCTTGTAAAATATTAGCGCAGGTATTTGAAGTGCTTGCATGTCCACCATAGGGAGAAGCATGACATTGAGAAATTATTTCTTCTATTTCATCTTCGGGGACACATCAATGAAAAATACAATTGGTGCCTCTTTTGAATAGCATAGGATCATCCCAATAATATTGTTTAAGACCGTGGAAGAACTTCTTCTATTGTTGATAGGTTAGGTCCGGTGGAAGCACTCCAGCAGCCAAATAGTTAACAAAGTCGGCGTACCATGGCAGTATGTTCTTACTGTTAATGGCTACAGGGCATTCAATGGTGTTGTTTTCTAACTGGGCTATGAGTTGTTCGTAAGGAAAATGCTCACTGATAGGCACTTGTTCAGGCTTAATGCTTTCCATTCTAGATAAGTGATTTGCTACTACATTTTCAGTGCCTTTTTTGTCTTTGATTTTTAAATCGAACTCTTATAGGAGTAAGATCCATTTGATTAATCTTGGTTTGGCACCCTTTTTGCTTAATAGGTATCTAATTGCAGCATGATCAATATAGATAATTATCTTTGCTCTTACTAGGTAAGAACATAATTTGTCTAGAGTGAAAACGACAACCAAAAGTTCCTTTTCGGTTATGGCGTAGTTCATCTGTGCAGGATCTAAGGTTCTACTGGCGTAATGATCGCATGAAGCTTTTTATATTTTCATTGTCCTAAGGCCGTGCCTACAACAAGTCACTAGAATCACACATGATTTTGAAAGGTAATCCCCAATCAGGTGGTTACATAATAGGTGCGGTAATAAGAGCTGTTATTAGTTGTTCGGATGCTTTTAAGCATTTGTCGTCGAAATTGAATTCAACGTCTTTCATTAATAGGCCAGTTAGTGGTTTGGTAATTTTAGAGAAACCTTTAATGAACCGTCGGTAGAAACCGGCGTGTCCTAAGAAACTTCATATTTCTCTTATGGTTTTTGGAGGTTGAAGGTTTTCTATAACTTCTATTTTTTCTTTGTCAACATCAATTCCTTTTTTGGATACTATGTGTCCAAGTACGATTCCTTGTCGAACCATGAAATGACATTTTTCCCAATTTAATATGAGATTCACTTTTACGCATTGTTCAAGTACCACTTCTATGTTCGATAAGCATCCTTCAAGGCTTTGTCCACAGACAGAGAAATTATCCATAAACATTTCCATGATGTCGTCTATAAAATCAACGAAAGTTGACATCATACATCTTTGGAATGTTGCGGGAGCATTGCATAGTCCAAACGGAATTCGTCTATAGAATAATGTACCAAAAGGACAGGTGAATGTAGTCTTTTCTTGATCTTAGGGGTGTATAGGGATTTGGAAAAATCCGGAATAACTATCCAGATAGAAAAAATGGGAATGCTTAGCCAGTCGTTCAAGTATTTGATCAATGAAAGGTAAAGGAAAATGATATTTTCTAGTGACTTTGTTTAACTTTCTATAGTCAATGCACATTCTTCATCCGGTTTGGGTATGTTGTACTACAAATTCACCTGTTACGTTGCTGACAACTGTAACACCTCCTTTTTTGGTACAACATGTATTGGACTAATCCGTTTACTGTCGGATATTGGATATATGATTCCTGCTTCTAATAACTTTTATACTTCTTTCTTAACTACATGACTTAGAACTGGGTTTATTCTTCTTTGGTGTTCTCTAAAGGTTTTGCATTCTTCCTCAAGCATAATGTGGTGCATGCAAATTGATGCGATTGTTCCTTTTAGATCATAGATGTTATTGCCTAAAGAAGTCAGGTATTTCCTTAAGACATGTAGTAATTTTTTCGTTTCTATTTGTCCTAAATCTGCGTTGACTATGACGGGTTGTTTGAGTTATGTGTCTAGGAATTCATATCTTAGATCTTTTGGTAATGTTTTAAGTTCAACAGCTGGTTTCCTTAAGTAAGGTATAGGGTCAGGAGTTAGCGCGAGACATTCACTTAGATTGTCATCCTTGTATTCATCAAACTAATTATCATCTTCAAGGATCAGAGGTATTAGAATTTTTAGAGCTTTTAAATATTTGGTCTGTTGTTTCTCTATTTCTTTAACGCATTCATCAATGATGTCCAAGGAACATCATAAATCATCTATAGCTGGTGCTTTGAAGAATTGTGAGAGGATGAATTCTACTTTTTCTTCGCCGGCCTCAAATGTGATTTTACCATTTTTTACATCTATGATGGCTCTGACGGTGACAACGAATGGTCTTCCTAATATAATAGGGATGTTAGAGTCTTCTATGATATCCATAAAAATTAAATCATTGGGGATGTAAAATTATCCAATACGTATAGGAATGTTTTCAAGCATTCCTAAAGGAAACTTCACTGAGCGATCAGCCAATTGTATAAACATTCTTGTTGGTCGTGATTCTCTCATATTTAGTCTTTTGCAAATTGATAAGGGCATTAGACTTATACTGTTTCCTAAGTCGCATAGAGCTTTGTCTCTGACGAACTTTCCTATTACACATGGTATGGAAAAGCTACCAGGTTCTTTGACCTTAGGGGGAATGTTATTTTGGATTATAGTGCTACACTCTCCAATAAGTGTTGTACCCCAATTTTTTCCCCTAAGATTCTTCAATCATCTTATATCAACCCAATCACAACAAGATCACACTAGGGTTTGGTTCTTCTCTCTATCTTTAGGTTTGCTCATGAGGAGTCACCAAGCACCTTGATTTCTATATTATGATCATATTTGTTTTGTATTGATTAACTTTTAAACTAACAAATTCAATTAATGTTTTCTCTAATTGATGATAATATAGGTGAGGGCACAACACATTTCATCAAGTTAATTCATAGGTTCATGAGTTCATTTCCATGCCTTCTTCAACAAAGCTTCATTAAGATTCAAGCTTCATCATTGAATATGCTTTAAATTGATATCATGACAAGGTCTACTATGATTCATCATGCCTCAATTTGTCAAAGAAAGTCAAAATATGCAAGAGTTGATTGAAGAAGTTTGACCTAATTGGACACGTTCTTGATTTCTTTATCACAAGTGCATAAATCTCTCAATTCTTAACATTTGGAAGTGGGTTTCACTACTATGGTTTCTTATTATCATCCACAACAACTTCTATTCACATGGTAAGAGTAATTGTGCAAGAAAGTTTGTCAAAATTGAAAGGGGTTTCCAAGATATTTTGGTACTCTAGGAGCTAGGGTTTTGAACTTCTAAGGGATATATCTTGCTCATCTGTTGGGATTTTTGAGTTATTCCAAACACATGCTTCTATTTAAAGGGTTGTCAACTAATCACTTCAAGAGTTTCAAGGAAATTTTGTATGGGAGATGCCTAATAATGAAGAAAGATTACAAGTCCTCTAAATAGGCCATCAAATTCCCTTATGTGACTTCAAAAGATCATAACTTGGTCAATTTTTATCTCATTGAGCCTATTATTTTTCCATAATGATCTTAATGGTGTGAACTTCAACTCTTCTTTTATGTGCAAAGCTTGAAAATGAGTGGAAGATGCCCTAAGAACCCAAAAGATTATAGGTCACCTCATGGATTTTTACCAATTTTACAAGACCATAACTTTTTCAATAATTGGTATTTTTGAGTGATTCAAGTTTCACAATGCTCTTTGAGAAGTCTACTTTAAGCTAGAATCAACTATCAAATCTCAATTTTGGAGGAAGGCCTTGTTTGAACTCAAAACATTATAGGTCACTTTTGAAGAAAAACTTAGAATTTTTCTAAGTACAAAAAGTCAACATCTTTTTCTCAACTTTGAATCATCACAACTCCTAGCTCAAGTACCCAATTGATCTTATTCTTTGCATATTGTAAATTTTGTGACCTTATCTTTCAATTGCTTCAAGAATCATGCCCTAAGACCCCTTGAGTTGTAAACACCATGGATTCAAAGTAGGTACCTTGAAACTGGAGATTTCTCCAAAGTCAGAATTTGAAATCCATATTTTGACCTCTAAACACAAAGTTTTCACGCGTTTTTGCTTCTAATCATGTTTAGAAACATTCCAAAAGCATTTAGCATCATAAAACGCAGGATTTGGATGAGTTTTGGTGCTAAACAAGTCACTCATTATTCATGCTTCAGGTTCACACGAATTCACTCAATTACACTCTTATTCGCACGCTTAAGCATTGCCTCATCATCACCTATAAATAAGATGCATATTCCACCTAGTTTCACAAGCTTTTGAAAGCCAATTGACCCTTGTTCAGATCCCACACAAACTCTAAATTTGAATTTCTGTTTTCTTTCATTATCACTTCAAAACACCAAAAGCTCCATTCAGTTAGCTTCATTGAACTTCTCTGAAGCTAACCATACTCTTACCTTCAAGAATTGTGACCTATATTGTTCTACAAAAATTCAGTTTTAGAGCCATCTTTTGGTACTTCGTTCAGGTAGATTTCTTGGTCAAATCGATCCAAATAAAAGACTAATTTACTCTCTTCATCCTTTTGATTCTCATGCTTTTTATAATTTTCAATTTCATTGAAATTGAGTGAGATATTCTAGAATTTCGTGCTCGCTATTATTTCTGCATTTTCTCAATTTAAGCATTGCTCGGTTTATATAAATTTGGCGTGATGGTACCATTAGAATCGTCTTGAAGAGATGAATCTAATGGTACCAGTCTGGTTTGCTAATTTTACAGTTTATGGAATTTGATTTGAGGTTGGCTGGAAGTTGAAGACGATGACATGTCCGCCTTTAACTAATGATGTTTAGCCATGTTATTTTTTAGAAAACAAGATTTGGTATTTCACTTTACCATGCGTGCCTGTTGTGAGCCCTCAGAACTGATTACTTTAGTAAGTTAGACACCATCCAACGTGCTACATTTTAAGTTATTTTTATTTAATAAAAATGATTAAGTGTGATATTCAATAAAGTCCATGACATGCACAGCGCGCCAGATCCATTGGATCTGTTTACTAACGTGTTTTGACAATGATCAGATGACCCATATTTTTTTGGTTTGTTATTTTATTTTCTGATTTTTATTTTAATTGATTTAAACTTCAAAAAATAATAGAAAAATCATTTTTGACTAAAAAATTATGAAAAAATACACAAAAATATCTTCAAATATTCTCTTTCTGATTTTAATTTTTTTTCATGATTTTATTTTCAAATTTGATATTTTTCATAATTTTTCTTTTGTTTTAACTTGTTTTAATTATTTAAAATAACTTTTTGATATTTTTTTAATTCTAATTTTTTTAATAAAAATCATTTTCCTTATTTCTGACTTTCTAAAATTTTTCTAGAATTTTATTTTGACTTCTACTATTTTTGATCATTTTTTCACTTATTTGAGGTCATTTCTGAAACTTATCAAAAAATTTATAAAAATATTTGAGGTCATTTCTGATTTTTATATGGTCTCTTTAATTTTTTTCTTTGATACTTTGAATATAGTTTGCTATACCTTTTATTTTCATTTTAAAAAATAATTTAAAAGTCATTTTTCTCTTTTATTTTATTCATTGAATGCAATTTATTTTTCAATATATTCTCGCTATGTGGTTGTTGATCATAAATTTCATTAACATCATTGGATCTTGAGTGTTGAATTTAACTCCACTAAAATGGATGGATGATTATAATGATAGTTTTGATTAAATTTTTTTATTCAAATATTTCCCATCCCTCTTTATCTTATCCCTTTCTCATTGTGTTACATGTTGTTAGAGGATGATCTACATATCATCTCTCCAAACATATGACACATAGATTGCTATTGACCAGCCTCACAATAGGTACAACTTCTACATAAGTCCACTTACGATTGCTTAACATAGTGTTAAATTTTGTCCTGATTCAAGAAATGATCATTTATGGCCCAAACCTATGTTTGCATGCCCAAGTATGTTTAATTTGAAACCTTTGATCTAATAACCTTGAGGTTCATTGTTAGGAGGCTTTGGTCTTATCAATTCTCTAATGGACTTTCATAAATTTTTGGACTAAGTGAATCATTTAAACATCATTGATCATTTGTTTGTTGCCTTGAGATTTTGAAATGAATGATATACTTGAAAAAAAGCAAATGAAACTTGTTGTTGAGAGGCTTTGATTTTATCAATCTTCTAATAAGTTTTCAAATACAAGTTTCAAGATGGTCATTCAACTAACCTCTAATTTCTAACTCATTAACAATTGAATTTTATTTCTATGCTTTTGCTTTATGCTTTTACATTTAGCACCATTTATCTTAGCATTTTCATTTCATTCTATTTTCATCTTTTCTCACTTAAGCATTTATCTTTATATCATTTTGTTTTGATCACTTGACCTTTTCATTTTCTTTTTGGTGATACATAATAACCAAATTGAACAATAAAAAACTTAAAGGTTACTTGGACTATTTGATTACTATCCTCGGCATTTTATGAGTAGAGACCTTGACCTACCTTGGGACCTTGTGACTTCTACTGTTATTTTGTCTGGAGTTCTTGGGGTTTACCCCAAGATGTTGGGTTGTTTGTTTCTTTGTGTGCAGGTTATTCTGATTATATGCTTTGTCTGTGATTGGGAATTCATCTGTATACAGCTGTTACTCTGCCCAATTTTTGTGAAAGACTTAATGTGTTTGAAGCTTGGCTTTCTTAAGAGGTTTAGTATCCTTGCTTTCTTGGTTTCAAATCCAAAGAATGTGAATTCTACATTGACTCATTGTGTCAAGTGTTGGATTCTTGTTGGTTAGATAGTTCTTTTCCCTAGCTTTTATCTTATGCTTTAGGATAGTCCCTTCATCTCCTCCAATCTTCTTTAATTTCAAAAATCTTCTCCCTCTTTTTCCAAACTATTCTTGTTTTTTTAACTTGAACCGCTTTCACAGTAAACTTGGACTTAGGTCCATGCATTTTCAAATATTTTCTTAATCAAACTTTAAATAACTTAATAATACTTTGATTTTTTGTGATAATACTAAAAGTCAATCAATCTCATTCAAACCATTTTTGCCATTTTGGCTTTTTATCTTAAAATTTTCTCAAAAGATTAGACTTTTGTCAATCTTTGTAGTGATGCGAGCTACTATACTTCTACGATATATAGTGAAGTGAGATATTTTCCACTTGGGTGTTGAGCGAGACTTTATTGATTTTAAAATCCAAGCTAAATCATCCACTTTGAGATGACGCAAATTCTCCTTTCTCGTAATTGTGGGTAGTAAGTATGTTTTCGACTCGGATAAGACAATGATGTCTCGTTTCTTAAAATTAACCAACAGACTTGTGTTTTAATTCGAGTACCCTGATCCCTTATTGCATGGGAGGTGGTACGTAGGCACTAATGTTTCGCAACCGCGTCAGGTGCAAAAAAATGTACAATATATTTCATTTCTCATCCCCACAATCTGTTTTTGTATACAACATTTATAGCCAAAATACACAGATTTTCAAAGAGGTTCCTGCGGAGTGCCGTAGATGTTTAGGGTGATAATACCTTCCCTTTGCATAACCAACCCCCGAACTTAGATTCTCTCCTCCTCTTTTTTGTTTATTCTCTCTTTTCGCATTCCTTTGGAAACAATAAAGCCCAGTGGCAATTTTTATTTGATCTATGCGTGTCAAGTCAATCCAATGGCTTAGTCTCAACATTTCTACCACTACAGAAAATGGTGACTTCACTGGGGACAGATCGACCAATTGTTTGTCCATCCCTAAGTGGGTTTAGTCTATCTTTGTTTATTTGTGTATGTGCTATTATTTGTTGTATATTATATGTTTTATATATGTTTGTCTGGATGTTCCTGGTTTTCAGGGTGCTTGGTGATTTCTCATAAGTCCTCTACCCGGACTTGGGCAAACCTAAGATAGGACGAGTAGTATATATATGTTAACTTTGAGGGAGTAATCCCAAAAAAGGAGGCATGAGATCCCCCCACTCAATGGAGGCCCCTTTGACTGTAGTTTCATTTACCGAGTAATCGGGAAGATGTACTACTTTCAACCTGGGAGCCTGCTGAAACTGAGGACCGTAGAACCTTTAACCCATCTTGGCCTTTTAGGTGTAGTGCTGAAGCTATGACGCAGTATTCCGGAAATGGTTGTCACGCGATACTATACTCGAAAGAGTTTTTCCTGAGAATATTACTAGTTACTGAGTCAATCGGGACATTGGTAATATCTGAAGGAAGGATGTAGACTCTGGGAATCTCTTAGAACCTTGTTCGGCAGGTGATAAACTATTAGACCATACCTTGTGGGTAGTACCTTTGACCTCATGCTCGTGACGTCAAACCTATGAACCCCCGATGATTGTGATCTTGTGTGTGATTTTTGTGTCATGCATTCATGCACCCATGAGCATCCTTTAAAACATGTGTTTCAAGGGACTTAAAAGTTCATTTTTTGCGAATATCTCAGGTACTTTTTAACCATAGATTTTGGAAAAAGAAAGACTCAGAAGTATAGTTTCAAGGATCCCAAGATAGATGAAATGATGAGTCTGATTCCCGAGATCGAGAGTTCTGCTGATTTTTGGAAGAAGTATGGATCTATCGTGTCTCTCATGAAGCTCAGGATGAAGGGGGGTATTCTTTCGACTTTGTTCCAATTCTATGATCCGATGTATCAATGTTTCATTTTCCCTGATTATCAGTTGATGCCTATATTGGAGGATTATTCTTACCTACTAGGTCTACCTATCACCAATCGTGTTCCTTTCACTGGTTTGGAGGGAGAGCCAAAGTCCCATGAGATAGCTGTTATGGTTCATTTGGGGAAGTCTGAGGTTGAGGCCCACATGACTACCAAAGGAGGAATTAGAGGATTGAGCGCTCAGTTTTTATTAGAGAAAGCTCAATACTTTTCTAAGATGAAGAGTACAGTTGCTTTTGAGGCTATCTTTGCTCTACTTGCTTATTGGTTGTTCTTATTCCCGAACATCGACAACTTTGTCGATATCAATGCCATCAGGATCTTTTTGATAAGGAATCCAGTCCCCTCATTATTAAGAGATGCTTATTACTCCATTCATCTTCATGATTCTTATCATGCAGGGATGATCATTTGCTGCATGCCTTTGTTGTATCAGTGGTTCATTTCTCACCTACCTCAGGCCGATGCTTTCGGGGATGTTAAGAAGGGACCTCGTTAGGCTCCAAAGATTATGGACCTCACTCATTCAGATACTATTTAGTATCATCAAGCTTACCATGATATGGAGATTATCAATAGTTATGGTAGTTTCCCCAATGTACCTCTTCTTGATACAAAGAGAGGAATTAACTACAGTCTCGTTCTTGCACGATGTCAGCTTGGATATCCGATGAGAGATAAGCCAAATAGTATTCATCTGATTGGTTTCTTTCTCAAAGAGGGAGGGAATCATAAGGAAGCTAAGTAGGAGATTTCAAAGGCTTGGTTCCATATTCACAAGAAGAGTAGAGAGGACTTGGGGCCTAGAGGAGTTGTTTCTTTGGAGCCTTATCTCTAGTGGGTACAGGAAAGGGAAATTCAGTTGAAGATGCCATATTCCCGTGAAGAACCTATAACTGATATGTTTGTGAAGACCAATTCTCCCTTTTTAGATGATTTGGAATAATTTCAGCTTGCCCTAGTCAGGATGCAGCAGGAGAAGAAGGCCTGGAAGAATAAGTGTCAAACTTTAGAGATGTCCTACCGAGCAGACTTGAAAGAGAAGGATGATCTGATTGAGATTCTTGAGAGTCACGTTGTAGAGATGATGGAGAGGCAAGAGGATTTATTTTCCTCTAGAGCTCGATCAAGACTTAGTCATTCACTTCTTGACTCTGGTGATTGGAAATGGGTTGCCGACAGGTATGCAGAAGAGAACAAGCAGTTGAAGGCTCAGATTGCAAGACTCACAGGAAAGCATCAGTATGTGGAGTGATCTTTATTAGCTTTGCCTTTTCAGGGTTTTAGATTCTATCTTCTCTTGTACTTGGGATTGTTAAAACTTGTACTAAAAAAGTTGTAATCCATTTCAAGTTATTATAATGAGATTTTCATTATTTCAAAATGCGTTAGTACTTTAGTATTTGAAAATTGTATATAAATCTTTGAGTCCCTTGAAATATTATTAACGATAAATAAATCATGTGCATTGCATATCATGCATCATATTACACATATTTCTTGCATTTCTGTTCATACCCAGGTGTCTCATTGTGTTTCTCTGACTTCGCTCAGCAAGTTGTCTCACCAGTATAATACTCGGGCTAATTCCATGAAGAAGATGGAGAATCTTGAACAAGAGAATCGTGAGTTGCGGGAAGAGGTTACTGCTTTGATGGTCGGTATGTCCAATCTGACTAATTTGATGGAATTGTTGGTGGCTGCTCAGAATCATCACCACTTGCTCAGCCACAACAAACAACATTTGCTTTTGAAGGACCATCAATTCCCATTTCTGTTACTCCAACTACTGCTGCTCAAAACTGTATGCCTCAGGGTTACCCGTGGGGAATGCCTGAAAACTTCATGCCATAAGGGTATAATCTTGATGCTCCAGTCGCTCTATTTGTTCAAGCTATTTCTACTCCTGCACTTTCTGTGGTGCATATTACTCTTGCTGATAGAAATGAGATTCACTATGTTGCACCTCCTTCGGTGAATGTTATGACGTTTGTTAATGATGAAGTTTATCATCATGTTCCTCCATCGAGTGAAAGTGTGAGTTTCTATGACTGATTGGATGACTTTCAAGACCAATGCAATGATATGTAGAAGGAAGTAAAAGCCCTTCGAGGAAAAGAATTATTTGGACAAAACGTCAGTGAACTTTTCCTAGTTCCTAATGTGAAGGTTCCAGTGAAGTTTAAAGTGTCGGAATTTGAGAGGTACAAGGGAAACTCTTATCCTCGTGAACACCTCGTGATGTATATAAAGAAAATGTCTACCCATACTGATGATCAGTGTTTGCTCATTCATTTCTTCCAAGACAGTTTAACTGGTGCTGCTCTAAAGTGGTATATGAGTCTGGACAATAGCAGTATTCGTACCTTCAATGATTTGGGAGAAGCCTTTATCAAATAGTACAAGTACAAAATGTTTATGGCGCCTGACCGTGACCAGTTAAGGGCAATGGCTCAGAGAGACAAGGAGTCATTCAAAGAATATGTGTAGCGTTGGCACGAGATAGCTTCCCAGGTGGTGCCACCTATGGGAGAACATGAAATGACCAAGGTCTTCCTGAAAACCCATGGATCATTTTAGTATGAAAGGGTGGTCGCCAGTGCGCCAAGTGACTTCACTGAGATGGTGACCATGGGTTGTTTAGAAGAGGCTATCAGAGAATGGAACTTGACAAAAGATGAAGGGACAAAGAAGTCGTCATACGGGTTCTCTCAAAAGAAAGAAAGTGAAACAAATGTTTCTATTAAGGAAAGAAAGATTAGGCCACCTAGAAGACATCAATGGTACCAGCAACAGGTTGCTTCTGTGACTCTAGTTATCAATGTAGCTCCAACCATTGTTTCCTATTAGAGACCATCCCCTTAGGGAAATCAAGGGCAAAGTCAGAAGAGAGAGGCTTTTGACTCCATTCCAATGAGCTATGCAGAGTTAATTTCGGCTTTGATTCAAAAGAAGTTGGTTTAGACCAGGCCTCCCCCTGCTATACCCTCACCTCTACCCTGGTATTATAAGGCAGACCAGATGTGTGCTTTTCATCAGGGAGCACCATGGAACAGTATTGAGAACTGTTATCCTTTAAAATCTGAAGTACAAAAGATGGTGAGATCTGGCCTTTTATCCTTTAAAGATGTTGGCCCTAACGTGAAGGATAATCCTTTTCCTAAGCATGGAAGAGAAAATGATGTAAATGTGGTTGCTAGTTGTCTAGGGGACTTCTGGATTTTTTATATCAACCTTGTTAGAGGGGATCTGGTGAAGATGCATGCTGACCTCTGCAAATTCAGCTACTATACGCACGACCATGCTGGTTGTGGTATTTGCAGTACAAATATCTAGGGATGTGATAAGATAAAGGCTGGTCTTCAGAAAATGATGGACGAAGGCCTCATTCATATAATCAGGCCTAGGGAAGAGTGAAAAGAAGATGTGAATATGGTATATGGATGTCCCGGTGAATCCAAAATTTTTGACGTGAATCATATGAATGATGATTTGGTGCAGTTACACGCTACCTTCTGTCACATGGATGGTCAAGAAGAACACCAGTATGGGTCTTGCCAGATTTGCTGCAGAGATTCTCCGGGTTGTTCCATTGTGAAAAGGGGTGTTCAATTATTATTGGACAATGGTACTATCAAAGTTTCGGGCAATAGAGATGGTTACAATGGAATTAACGTGATTGAAGATTGCTTAACCGAGATTATGTCAGATGATAAGTATGCTTCTGCAGATGAATTCTTTTCCTCAGATGAAGATGTGTTCTCCAGCAATGATTATGTTATGTCTAAGTATTCTGAAGAAGGGTTGAATGTTATTTTGTCTTGTTACAGTGTTCCCGCCCCTATAGAGATTGAGTCCTATAGCAAACCAGTTGTTGCTCCAATGGTGATTTGCTTGTCGGGGCATGTTCCTTACGAATCAGACAAAGCCGTGTCATACAAATACAATGCTACAATATTGGAGGACAGTGTGGAAGTTCCCATCCAACCTTTATTTGGTGTCAAGAATATTGCTGAAGCCAGCCGGGTGACCCGCAGTGGCCTTGTTTTCGCACCTGTCATTCGAGGGAATGTTAATGTTGATAAAAGGGTTGTTGAATATACTGAACCTAAGAAAGTAGTGGGGGAATCTAGTGGTACTACTCTGGAGAAAGATATGGACGATATATTGAATATTATCAAGATGAGCGACTACAGGATCATAGATCAATTGTTACATACGCCATCAAAGATATTTATTCTAGCCATGCTGATGAACTTTTCTGCCCATAGGGATTCTTTGATGAGAGTATTGGATCAAGCTTTCATGGAAAGTGATATGCCTTTGGACCAGCTCAGCAATGTCGTAGGGAATATTACATCCTGTAATAACCTGAGTTTTTGTGATAACGGGTTGCCTGATGAAGGGAGGAATCATAACTTGGCACTCCATATCTCCATAAATTGTAAGAACGGTTCATTATCCAATGTCCTGATTGAAAATGGGTCTGCTTTAAATGTCATACCGAGGAGCACACTCATGAAGTTGAAGTATCAAGGAAATCCCATGCGCCCGACTGGCATAGTTGTGAAATCTTTTGATGGATCAAGGAAGTCTGTCATCGGGGAATTAGATTTGCCTATTCATATAGGCTCGCACTTATTTCAGATTACTTTCTAGGTTATGGATATTGTTTCCTCTTACCGTTGTTTACTAGGAAGACCATGGATCCACGAGGCAGGGGTTGTTACTTCATCTTTGCACTAGAAGCTGAAGTTTGTTCATGAAGGAAAGGTGGTCATCATAAATGGAGAACAAGATTTGTTAATATCTCATTTATCGTCTTTCAGTGTTGTGGAAGTGGATGAAGCTGCTGTTGGAACTCAGTTCCAAGATTTATCTATTGGTAATGTAAGGGAAAATGAGAATTCTATAGCTTGTTTAAGGATTCTCAGCAAGTAGTGCGTGATGGCCCTAGCAAAGTGTGAGGGAAGATTATTGATCCACTTGTGAATAAGAATATAGTTGGTTTGGGATTCTATATGAAGAATATTAAAGGTGAGGCTACAAAGCCGAAGTCTACTTTGGGCAAATATCAAGATATCTTTCACAGTGGAGGTTACCTTCATCCAACTGTTTTGAGGATCAATGCTGTTGTGGAAGGTGAAGTAGAGCAAGAGATGCCGAACTATGTGACGCATGGAGTTAGATTCCAAAACTGGATCACTATTGATGTTCCCTCTTGCATTCATATTTCAAAGTAACTTGTTTTTTGTGTTAATCTTTTTAAAAATCTTTCACTCTGCCCAAGGTGAAAGTATTGATATTGTATGGGCATATATGTTGTTTTGATAATTAAAATCATTAATAAAAGTTGTTTTTGATTCCCAAATTATGTCTTTTTCTCTGCTTTTTCTTAGAAAATGGTAATCAGAAAAAACCTTTTAAAATAAATAATAACTGTAAATAAATATGCATAATCACTTGCTATATGTGTCAGTTTCTAAAAGCAATCATAAATCATATGTGCAAATTAATTAAAAAACTTGTTGAGTACAATGACCCTGCACCCTCTCCCAACTTTGAATATCATGCGTATGTGGCCGAAGAAGGAGAATATGATGAAATCTCAGAAGAGGTTTCGCAGTTTCTTGAGCGCGAGGAAAGTACCATTCAGTTGTATAAAGAGCCGTTGGAGACGATTAATTTGGGTATAGAGGAAGATCCAAAAGAAGTCAATATTGGAGCATTGCTTCATCCCGACGTGAATAGCAGATTGATTGAATTGTTGAAAGAGTATATGGATATATTTTCTTGGTCTTATCAAGATATTCCAGGTTTGGATACTAATATTTTGGAACATCATTTTCTGCTAAAGCCAGAATGCCCGCCAATCAAGCAGAAATTGCAAAGAACTCACTCTGATATGGCAGTGAAAATTAAAGAAGAAGTTTTAAAGAAAATTAATGCTGATTTTCTTGTGACATCAGTATGCCCTCAGTAGATTGCCAATATTGTCCTAGTACCAAAGAAAGAAGGAAAAGTTCACATGTGCGTTGATTATAGAGATTTAAACAAAGCTAGTCCAAAATATGACTTTCCATTACCACATATTGATATGTTGGTTAATAGTATAGCAAAATTAAAAGTATTCTCGTTCATGGATGGATTTTTCGGATATAATCAAATTAGAATGGTTCTTGAGGACATGGAAAAAACAATGTTTATCACACCTTGGGGAACATTCTGTTACAAAGTGATGTCCTTCGGGTTGAAGAACGCTGGTGCAACGTACCAGAGGGCTATGACAACCCTATTCCATGATATAATGCACAAGGAAATTAAGGTATATGTTGATGATATGATTTCCAAATCCCAGACTGAAGAAAGGCATATAGAAGATTTGTTGAAATTGTTTCAGCATTTGAGGAAGTATCATCTCCGCTTGAATCCAAATAAATGCACCTTTGGTGTCCGATTAGGAAAATTGTTAGGTTTCATTGTCATCCAAAAAGGGATTGAAGTTGACCCTGATAAAGTTAATGAAATTCAAGAAATGCCAGCACCAAGAACTGAAAAGCAAGTTGGAGACTTCCTTGGGAGTTTGAATTACATTTCCAGATTTATTTCCCATATGAGTGCAACATGTGAGCCTATCTTTAAGTTGTTAAAGAAAGATCAAGATTGTGCATGGAAGGATGATTGCCAAAGGGCATTTGAAAATATTAAAGAGTATCTACTTGAACCTCCTATCTTGCTCCCGCTCGTTGAAGTAAGACCATTGATTATGTATTTGCAGTGTTAGATAATTCTATGGGCTATATTTTGGGACAAAAAGATGAAACAGGGAAGAAGGAATATACCATTTATCATCTCAGCAAGAAGTTTACTGACTGAGTTGCAGTATTCAATGCTTGAAAACACATGTGGTGCTTTGGCTTGGGTGGTTGCGGAAATATATGTTGAATCATACTACTTGGTTGATTTCCAAAATGGATCTGATTAAGTATATTTTTGAAAAGCCTGCTTTTACTAGAAGAATTGCTCGTTGGAAGATGTTGGTGTCTGAATATGATATTTAATATCGTACTCAGAAGGCAATAAAAAGCAGTGTGTTGGCAGATTATCTTGATCACCAACCGGTGGATGATTATCAGTCTGTTAAATATGATTTCCCTGATGAGGATGTGACATTTTTGAAGATAAAAGATTGTGATGAACCTTTGCTTGAGGAAGATCCTGGTCCTGAATATCGTTGGAGCATGGTGTTTGATGGAGCTGTGAACGCTTATGGGAAAGGAATTGGTGTCGTAATTATCACTCTTCATGGATCGCATATTCCTTTTATTGCAAGATTGGCATTTGATTGCACCAATAACATGGCAGAGTATGAAGCTTGTATCATGGGTCTCGATGAGGCTATTGATCTCAGAATCAAAATTTTAGATGTGTATGGTGATTCAGCTTTGGTAATAAATCAGATTAAAGGAGAATGAGATACTTGTCACCCTGGCTGGATTCCCTACAAAGACTATGCTAAAAGATTATTACCCTTCTTTAATAAAGTTGAATTCAATCATATTCCCAGAGATGAAAATTAAATGGCGGATGCTTTAGCCACTTTGGCTTCTATGTATCAAGTAAATACTTGGAACGATGTGCCTCGTATCACAATTCGACGTCTGGATAGGCTGGCTCATGTGTTTGCAGCAGAGGAAACGTCAAACGAAAAACCTTGGTATTATGATATCAAGCATTTTCTCCAGACTCAGGAATACCCAGTTGGTGCATCAAACAAAGATAGAAAGACATTGAGAAGGTTGGCAGGTAGCTTTTTCCTCAATGAAGATGTGTTATACAAAATAAATCATGACATGGTCTTGCTCAGATGCATGGATAGACACGAAGTAGACATGTTGATGCATGAAATTCATGAAGGCTCCTTGGCACTCATGCCAATGGACATTCGATGGCAAAGAATATGTTTAGGGAGGGTTACTATTGGTTGACAATGGAATCTAACAGTTACAAATTTGCAAAGAAGTTCCATAAATGCCAGATTTATGCTGATAAAATTCATGTGCCTCCGAAACTTCTCAATGTTATTTCTTCCCCGTGGTCTTTCTCTATGTGGGGTATTGATATGATTGGAATGATTGAACCTAAGGCATCGAATGGACATCGTTTTATCTTGGTGGTAATTAACTACTTCACCAAATGGGTAGAATCAGCTTCATATGCTAATGTTACTAAGCAGGTGGTAGTATACTTTATCAAGAAAAATCTTATATGTTAGTATGGTGTACCAAGCAGGATTATCACTGATAATGGCTCGAATCTAAATAAAAAGATGATGACAGACCTTTGTGAAGAATACCAGATTGTCCATCACAATTCATCTCTCTATAGGACAAAGATGAATGGGGTTGTTGAAGCTGCTAATAAAAACATCAAGAAGATCATCCAGAAAATGGTTGTTACCTATAAAGATTAGCATGAGATGCTCCCTTTTGCTTTGCATGGATATCGTAGATCTATCTGCACTTAAACAGGGGAAACCCCATTCTCTCTTGTATATGGCATGGAATCAGTGCTCCCCGTTGAGGTTGAGATTCCCTCTTTACGTGTGAAAATGAAAACTAAGTTGTCAGAGGCTGAATGGGTCCATAATAGATTTAACCAGTTGAATTTAATTTAAGAAAAGAGAATGACGGCCTTGTGTCATGGTCAGTTATACCAGAAGAGAATGAAGAAATATTTTGATAATAAGGTCAAGCCTCGTGAATTCAGAGAAGGCGACCTCGTGCTCAGAAAGTTCATGTCTTTTAACGCTGATTCTAGGGGCAAGTGGACTCCCAATTTTGAAGGCCCATATTTTATCAAGAAAGCCTTCTCTGGAGGTGCATTGATTCTTGAAACTATGGATGGCTAGGAGTTCCCACATCCTATGAATGTTGATGCAGTTAAGAAATACTTCGCCTAAAGAAATAAAAGAACAACTCGTTAAGTCGAAAACCCGTAAAGGCGGCTTAAGCAAAAAAGAGCGTCTCGGTAGGCTGAAAACCAGAAAGGGAGGTCTAGGAAAAAATAAGAGACACAAACAGAATAGATTCTCCCTCTAGGTTGAAAAACTGCAAGGGCAACCTAGGCAAAAGTTAGGGATTTCTTGGCAAGTAATTGTATCAGACAAGACTTGATCATTGAAGCAACAATCTTCTTGGATCCTCACTTTAATAGAAGTCACTTCTCGGGAATTCAAAGTTGTTAGGGAGAATAGTGGTCATTGTATTTCAATGTATCTTTTCCAATATATTACCATTTTCCAAATATTGTAATCATCTATGGGGTCTCACCATTCGCAGACTACCATTTTATTAATAAAGTTTGAGCTTTTATCCAATTCTTCACGATTCCTATTTTATTCTGCTTACAAAGACGCCATTTATTATTGATAGTAATTTTCAAAACAAAGAGATTTAATAATATAAATTTTGTTTGGAAAGAATTAACAAATTACCTTTTAATTTAGATTTTGTGACTCGAGAAAAACAAAAATAGTGATTCCGAGGATGGACGAGCTCTGAAATTTTGGAAGTATATGTTCCCAGAAAAGTTCTCTCATGTCACTTATGCTGATATGCGTATGATCTTCTTGTTGTTTCCCAAATAGTTAGAGATGATACCAATTGATGTATGGTGCGGTGTTGGGTTTGTAATCCCATTTTCCCCAGTCAAGTCTTGGTTCAGTTTTTCCTACAAGTTATTTATTTTAATTTCGGGTTTTGCATGGTCTAAAGCCTATATGTCAGATTCCCCAGTGAGATCTTCACTCATATGATGAAAATTCCTTCTCCCTTTGTATGCTGAGATGGAATCATTTGCAAAACAGCGCCCTTTTCAGTAATGGCATTATTGTTGTTATTTGTTTCCCAAGCAACTAGACAAGGGCAGTATCTTTTCTAAGAAGTGTTGAAACGAGTGTCAATTTTTTTGGGTTTTCTCCCGTCAAGCGCTGGGTTTGATTTAAAATCCCCATAATTTTTATTTCTTGTTGTATTATTTAGCTTCTTAGCTCCCCAAGTAAAGTTGATTTATTTGTTTCTCTTAAGGAGTTGTTATCCCCGTGTGATTTCATAATTTCTCCCCAGAGAAGTTTGCATAATCATCACTCTTGGTATCAAAAAATGTATTTTAGGCTCCCCTTTATGATGTGGTATTGTCCTCCCCAATAAAGACAGCAAAGGGATCCCCATTTGATATCTCGACGACATGGTTTTCATCTTCCCTAATGAAGTTAGTATTGTAATCCCCAGTGGAAGTACAGACGTTGAAGCATTATTTTCCCCATTGAAGTCAGTGTGATGTCCCCCGGTGAAGTCTGAAGGAGCATGTCATATCCCTGTATCTATAATGATTTGTTGTATTGATTACTTTTGGATTATGTTTCTTTCCATTGAAGTTAATCCGTGAAATAGGAATTTGTTTCCTCAGTTGGTGCTTACTTTCTTATGAAATTTTCCTCCTGGATGTGATTTAGCCGAGTGTTGACGTTACCAAAGCTTGTTTTGTCTGGTCATCCCCAGTACTGTGTGTCTATTTTGTTAGCATATACATGATAACATCCATACATTCATACATACATCGTGCATAGCTAAATTTAAAATTCATTGCTCATTTGCATTCATTAATATTTTGTTGGCATATTACCCTATTTTGCAGAGTTATGTTACCCTCTCTCCAATAGAGTGTCAACCTTAAGCAGAAAATGTATATTCTTTCAATTTCCTCACTGGGTTATCCCTCGTGGAAGAATTTTGCTTCAGCCTTCCTATTCAGCTTATTGTCTAGTTAGCTCCGTATTTCCCTTTTGAGTTTATTTCTCATCGGGTGCTATCTTGATTGACTATTCCAATCCGGTTGATTTCTGGTTTGAATATGTGGTCCCCGACAACATTATTATTATGATTTTCATAGGCTCTAAACTCTGGATTGAAGGCGTGCATTTATTTTGCACAGGAAGAGTTTTACCTCCTCAGTGAATATATTGAAACTTCCTGTTGTACCCCAATTTTTGCCCCTAAGATCCCTTCATCATACCATGTTGATTCAATCACAACAAGATCACATTAGGACTTTTGGTTCTTCTCCCTATCATTTAGCTTTTCTCTTTTTGAGGAATTACCAAGCACCTTGACTTGTTTTCTTTTGTGATCATGAATATTTTTCTTAGATTTTTCTTTTATTAATAAAATGCAATGTGTGTTTGCCTTACTTGTTAATAATGTAGGTAAAGGCTATGAGGTTTAGCAAGTTGCTCCATGGGTTCATAAGTTTATTTCCATGCCCTAGTCAACATAGCTTGAGGAGTTAAAACCTCACCATTGAAGTTGTTTTGGAAGAAATGGCATGACAAGTCTTATTTTGGTTCAACATATTTCAAAGTTATCAAAATTGATTCAAAAGTACAAGGGGTTGAGAGAAGAAGTTGTCATGATTGGACAAGGTATTGTTCCTATTAGTCACAAGATTACATTTCTCTCAAATTTCAAGACATGGAAGTTATTTTAGTGGCTATGAGTCCTCATCATCATCCTCAACAACCTCTATTCACAAAGAAAGAATTTTGGCACAAGAAGTTTGTTCAAACTTGTCAAAGTTCCTCAAAGCATTCTCTTGATCTAGAGGCTAGGTTTTGAACTTCAAAGGAGCATATATTGCTAATCTTTTGGTATTTTTGAGTGATTCAAAAGACATATTTATCTTCAAAGAGTTACCAACAAATCACTTTAAAAGTTCCAAGGATTTTTCATGTGTAAAGAACTTGGTGAAGAAGAAAGATTACAAGTCATCCAGATAAATCCCCAATTTTCCATATGTGACTTCAAATGGTCATAACTTGGTCAATTTTTATCACCTTAAGTTCATTCTTTTTCCATGATGATCTTGAAGATGTGTACTTTTTTCATTCTTTTGTTTTCAAACTTAGAAAATGGATGGAAGTTTCCTTAAGAATGCAAACGATTATAGGTCATTCCATGATTTTTGGCCAACTTCAACAAGTCATAACTTGCTCATTTTTTGGAGATTTTGAGTGGATCAAATTTCAAAATGTCATTCAAGAGATCTACTTCATTCCATATTTTTTGGTCAAGAGTAAATTCTAAGTGGAAGGCCATGTTTGGATACAAAAGATTATAGGTCATTTTTGAAGAAGAATTTGAAATATTTCTAAGTATGGAAAATCAACTCTTTTTCTTCAACTTTGACTCCATGTAACTTTCAGATGCATCCATTTGATTCCACTCTTTTTCCATTGCAAAGCTTGTAACCTCATCTTTCCAAAGCATCAAGAATTATGCCCTAAGACCCCTTGAGTTAGAAATGCCATGGTTTTGAATTTGGTAACTTGAAACTGAATTTTTCACAAAGTCAGGATTTTGAAATCCTTGTTTTGGCTTCTAATCACAAGTTTTCCACGCGTGTTTGTTTCTAAACATGATTAGAAACTTGCCATAAGTGATTAGCATCATGAAACACACGATTTGGCTGAGTTTTTATCAAAATTGAGTCACACTTTCTTCATGATACAGACCCACACGAATTCCCTCCAAAACGCATCATTCACTCTTCCTTTTGATCCCATTTGCTTCCCTATAAATAGAGGGTCATTCTCCATCCATTTTCCCAAGCTTAGAGATCCAAGAACACCCTGCCAAAACTTCACACGAACCCGCTTTTGTTGAATTCAGTTTTTGAAATTTAAGCTTCCTTTTCCAAAATTCTTTGTGTATTCATCATCCTTGAGCATCATACAAACTCTCCAGCACTTAAACCAATCAAAACGACCCATAATTCAAGCTACAGAAGTCCAGTTTCAGAGCTTCTTACTTGAACTCCGAAAAGGTAGAATTCTCCACCATTTGGATCCAAATCAAACACTAATTTGTTCTACTCCTTTGTCTGATTCTAATGCTGCTTACAATTTTTAAATCCATTGAGAATTGAGAGAAATCCCAAATTGAAGGTGCTCGCTGTTTTCTGAGTTTTTGATTCATAGCTCTCTCCATACCTTATATAAATTTGGCGTGATGGTAGTATTAGAATCGTATTTAAGGGACGAGTTCAATGATGCTAGCCAGGGATCCTAATTTTTCCATTTGAAGGATCTCACAAAATCCCCATTGCAGGGTGTCTGGAGGTTGAAGACGATGACATGTCTCGTCTCAGTCAATGATAGCGTGCCAAGCGTTTTAATTTCATTGGATGCCCTTTTTCTGATCCCATGTGTATTTCACTAAGGTCCATATCAAGCACAGTGCGTCTGATCCATTGGATTAGCTTACTAACGCGTTTTGACTATGATCTAATGGTCCACATCTTTTTGGTTTTATTTTATTTTCTGATTTTATATTTTATTTGATTAAATTTTCTAAAATTCATAACTCTTTTATTTTTTATCCAAAAATTATGAAAAAATTCACAAGAATACTTTGAATTATTTCTGATCTCATGAATATTTTTTCACATTTTTATTTTAAAATTTGGTATTTTTTATAATTTTTGTATTATTTGGTTTCTTTTAATTACTTAAAAAATATTTTCTGAGGTTTTTTTAATTCTGGAAAATTTCATAAATATTATTTTGCATATCTTTGACTTTATGAAATTTTTATGGAATTTTATGTTGAGGTTTACTATTTTTGATCTATTTTATGTTTGTTTTAGCAATTTTAAATAGTTTAAAAATAATTTCTGACTTTTAAAAATTACCAAAATTTTTATAAAAATATTTGGATCCATCTCTGATTTTTCTATGGCCTTATTTTTCATTTCTTGATTAATTTGAACATAATTGATATTTTTCCTCATTATTTTCTATTTTTTTTAACATTTTTTAACCCTTTTATTGTATATATTAAATATATTATTATTTTGTGATTATTTTCTGGCTGTCTTGAGTTGATTTTTTGATCATGACTTTATTAACATCATTAGATCTTGGGTGTTGAGTTCGACTCCACCAAAATGAATGAATGATTTTAATAATAGTTTGATTAAATTTTTAATTCAAAAGTGGTTTATTCCTCTTTTTGCCCTAATCATCTTCATCTCATCCCCTTCTTATTGCACTAAGTGTTGTTGGAGCATGGTCTCTATATCATGTCTCAAAACAAATGGTGCATAGATTGCTATTGACCAGCCTTAAAATAGGTGCGACTTCTATATAAGTCCACTTACGATTGCTTAACATAGCGCTAAATTTTGTCCCGATTCGAATAAATGATCATTTGTGGCCCAAACTTATGATTGCAAGCCCAAGTATGTTAATTTGATCTCTTTGATCCAATAACCTTGAGATTAATTGTGTGGAGGCTTTGGTTCTACCAATCCTCTAATGGATCTACAACACCTTTGGTCAACGCGGATCACTTAAACATCATTGATCATTAAATGGTACTTGTGAGAATTCCAAATGGATGATATACTTGACAAAAATCAAATGCAACTTGTTGTGTGGAGGCTTTGGTTCTACCAATCCTCTAATGAGTTCCAAATGTAAGTTTCAAGATGGTCATCCAACTAACAACTAATTATTGACTTGTTTTATCTTATGCTTTTATTATTTTTATGCTTTATGTACTTTCTTTTTTTTAGCATTTACATTTCATGCCATTTTCATCTTTGCTCATTTGAGCATTTATTTTCTTGTCATTTTTACTTTGCTCACTTGAGCTTTTCTTTTCCTTTCTTAAGATACTTAATAATCAACATAAACCCTAAAGAACTCTTAATGGTACTTGGACTATTTGGTTACTGTCCTTGGTATGATGGAGTATGGGACTTTTTTGGACTTAGGACTAGAAACCTTGGCCTATCTTGGAGACCTTGTGATCTTATCTGATTATTTTGTCTGGAGTTCTTGAGGTTTACCTCAAGACATTGGGTTGCTTGTTTGTTTTTGTGTGCAGGTTTTTATGATTACATTCTCTGCTTGTAATCTGGAATTCACCCGTATACAGCCGTTACTCTGCTCAATTTTTGTGAAGATTTAATACACTTGAAGAGGTCTAGTATCTTTGCTTGTTTGGTTTCAATCTAAAGAATAGGAATTCTATCTTCGCTCATAATTTCAAGCTTTGGTTTCTTTCTGGTTAGATGGTCCTTATCCTTAGCTTTTACCTTATGCTTTAGGATAGCCCCTTCTTCTCCTCCCATTTTCTTTAATTTTAAAAATCTTCTCCCTACTTTTGAAAACCCTTCTTGTTTTGAAACTTGAAACACTTTCATAATAAACTTGGACTTAGGTCCATGCATTTTCAAAACATTTTTATCATTAAACTTCAATCAACTTAATAAACCTTGACATTTTTTGTGAGAAGACTAAAAGTCAATCAATCTCATTTCAAACCATTTTGCCACTTTGGCTTTTATCTTTAAACTTTTCTCAAAAGATTAGACTCTTGTCAATCCTTGTAGTGATGCAAACAACTATACTTATAAAATATGTAGTGAAGTGAGATATTTTCCATTTGGGTGTTGAGTGAGGCATTGTTGATTTTAAGATCCAAGCCATATCCTCCACTTTGAGATGATGCAAATTCTCCTTTCTCATGATTGTGGGTAGTAAGTATGTTTTCCACACGGACAATGACGATGATGTCTTATCTCTTAAAATTAATTAACACACTTGTGTTTCAAATTTTTAAAAGAGGAACTACGTGTACCATGATCCCCTATTTCATGAAAGGTGGTACGTAGGCACTAAAGGTGCGCAACCGCGGCGGGTGAAAAAATCTTTAAAAAATATATTTCTCTTCTCACCTACACCATCTATTTTATATACAACACATTTTTATAGCCAAAATATACAGATTTTTTCAAAGAGGTTCTTGTGGAGTACCGTAGATGTTTAGGGTGCTAATACCTTCCCTTTGCATAACCAACCCCCTTTACCTTGAATCTTTCCCCCTCTTTTTAGGTTATTCGCTCTTTTCCCATTCCTTTGGAAACAATAAAGCGCGGTGACGATTTTTATTTTGATTTGTATAAAGTCTAGTCAATCCAATGGCTTAGTCTTGAATATTTCTACCGCTACACTTCCCTAGAGAAGTCATATTTCTTTGCCTGAAGGTTTTCTCATAACAGCAGATGGCAGGTGTTGTACCCCAAAATTTGCCCTCTCATTTCTTAAAGAATCACCCTGGATCCTCAAGTTTGCTTCCATCCAATTCCAAGCCTTGAACTGCAATTTTTCAAGAAAAGTCATTCATAAGGGCAAAATGGTCATTTGCACACTGAGAAGTCCAACTTTGGCTTTTGATCAAAATCAAATCTCAAAAATCATATTTCATCAAGACATGTTGGATATGAAGTTTGTTTCATCAAGAATTTCAAAAGTCAAATTTTACTTTGGAAAAGTCAAAATTCTAAATACTTAGAAATTTTTCTAAGTGTTTAAGAAGCATGACAAAAATCAGAACTTCGGACCAGATTATCACCATAACACTCAGAAAATTCTGGACACTCTCAAGGCAGAGTTTGGTCAGAACTTCTGAGCAAGTTTTCACAAAAGCTTCAGTCAGAGTTTGCCAGGGTAATTCAAAAAAGGTTTACAAAGCGTGTTACAAACTTCCTGGAAAGTATGAGGGCTCTTTCAGAACATGCTGGAGCCAGAAGATGAAAGGATCAGAAGATTGGATGCTATGCTGAAGCGGAGTTTCTGACCCAGAATCAAATAATGAGGCAGAGTTTCACATGGAAGGATTTCTGGTTGTGATAAGTCTCATCATCATTTAATGCACATTTAATGCTCACAACCACTTTTGAGTCTTTATCCAAAGGATTTCCACCACGTGCACCTCTACTATCTTGGGATAGCAAACTCTGATACTAGGCCCATGCTTTGTTTTTCTTTTCCTTAAATCCTGCTGATAACTCCAGCTCAAGCATGGTTAAAAGCTGCTAATCAGCTGCTAGTTCAGCCTATGCATGCATCCCATAATTGCACCAAACTAGCATACAAAAATAGTGATGAAAAAGCAAGGGAACAGGATGCCAAAAAAGGTTCAAATCCCATTTATTTTCCCCCCAAAACCACAACAAATTCAACTATAAATACTTTGCTCCATCACACGTTCAAGGGGCTGGCTTTTGGAAAGAGAGAACTATCAAAAGAGAAAAAGGAAGTTGAAACCTTCATAAAAAATCAAGAAATCCCAAACAGAAAACCAAACCTTTGTTCTTCCTTTTGAATCAAAGAGCTTGGCACATCCTCTTTCGTTACTCTTGCTGATTCCAGAACATCCAAAGGTAGCAGCTCAAAGCTCCAAGCCCACGTTCCAGGTTCAAGGTAAGTCTTTCTGACTTTGCTTGTTTTTTCATTCTGAACATCATTAACATGTAAATATCATAGTATTGATGTTGTTTGTATCATTGCTCAAGTAGAAAAATTGTGGATCAGAACTTCTTGATTAGGGCTAGACTCAGGATCAGGATTAGAACTTCTATAAGTTGTTGTGTTGTTATCCTTCTGATTTGCTATTTAATAAGAACTGAATGAATTGTTAATGTGCTGATTAAGAGTTGAAATATAGAACTTCTGATGTTCACTCACAGCTTTAAGCACCACACAGAACTTCTGATGTTCACTCACAGCTTTAGTACAACACAAAACTTCTGAGTTCTCCTCACTGTTAATGCACACCGAATGCTGATTGTTCACTCACTGTTTTAACACTTAGAAATTTTTATTTTCATACACTGTTAACACTCACAGAACTTCTATGATTCACTCACTATTCTAACACATAACAGAACTTCTGAGTTCTCCTTACATGTCAAATACACTGAACTTCTGATTCATGTCCTGATAACATGCTGAACTGCTGATTTGTTCATTCACTGTCTTAGCACCATACAGAACTTCTGAGTTCTTCCTACTACTTTAACACGTACAGTGCTTCTGAGGTTTTCTCATTGTTCTAACATTCAGAAGTTCAACACATAGCAATCCAGAACTTCTGTGTTTTTCCTCTAACGTGTCTTGCAGGACCTCAGAATGTACCAACTCAGAACTTCTGATTCCACTGACGTTCCTTTCTGAATTATCACGCGCCTGGCTTCAGAACTTCTTATCCTTATTTCCTTGCTTGCAGTAACATGATTTTTCTGTCTTTCATTTATTTCCCTTTTCATCATTTTCAATATTAACATAAAAAGACATAAAAATATTTTCTTTTATTAATTAATTTATTTCTTTTTTCATAAAGACAAAAACATTTTCTAAACAAATCCTTTTTCTTTCTTATATGGTACATTTCAATATGGTCGTAATAGTAACTTAGGATTTAATTTTACTTGCAATCCCCATTCGTACATATGTACCCACATCCCCTAAATATTGTAATAGCGTAGGACTTTACATTTCTGCAACTTATCGCTTTAAAATGTAAATGCTAGTAATTAGGGTGTGTATGACAAGACATGAAATTGATAAATACATCACCCTAATCAAGATAAAATGATGCATGCAATCAAATACACTTGCACAGTAGCACCCTTAAGGTTAACCCCACTTGTTACCTAAAAATGGCCATGTTATGCATGTGGGATATCTTAGCACAAACAAAAATATAAGATCATAGTCCTCGATGAAGCTATCAAAGTTGCCTTTCAAAATGATCTTAGTCCCTAAAAGAAAAGTTCTAAGTCATCTCACAACATTGCTATCATGGTCATATGATGACCCAACGTCCGTCCCTTCACATCCAACGATGGGGCTTCTTACCAAAACAATGGTAAGATAGCAACATCTAAAGGAGGAGGAAAAGAACATCTAAGACCTTTTGAGTAGGTAGTTTCACTCTCAGTTACTCGCTTTCTCACAACAAAAACACTTTACACACCTCACAAACACCTCTTTGAACTATTTTCGAAACAAACACTTTGTATGCGTTCTTATAGAAACGAGAATCATTACAAAGTTACATTTTCAAAATACTTTCAAAAATCCACACCACAAACACACATTTAAACAAAAGCAAGTGATCTAGCGAGTAAATAAGATCCCATGGAAAACCATGGATGAAAAGGGTGCTAATACCTTCCCTTTTCATAATCTACCCCCCGAACTCAAGAAAACATCTCTAAAGGTCTATCCTGTGCTTTTTCACCTTTCATTTTGGATAAAAGAAAAGTCGGTGGCGACTCTTGCAAACCGCAAAATTTGCGAATACAAAACATAAAACAACCAAGTCAGTTCTCCCACTGTATCTCAGAACTGGAGACTCTGCTGGGGAGTTTCTTAAAGTGGGGTTACCTTAGGGTTATATCACATTTACTTGCTTTCATTGTTTGATTTGTATGCTTTACATTTTGGTTCCTTGTTTGGGTTTGTTTTAAATCCTACACCCAGATTTAGGGACACCTTTTAGGTAAGTAGCAATAGACTGTGAGGGAACTGTGCGGCGTATACCGACACGGTTGAAGAAGTAGCTACGTTAATGTGGAACTTTGGTTGGTACCGGTAACCCTTGAGTCGAATCAAGGAGAGTACGGGGCCTCCGTGTGGTGTCGTGAAGCATCAACTGACCTTAGAACCTTACTTGACCAACTTGGCCATTAGGAAGTAGTGAGATAGCCGGTTTCGGTGTAAAGCTAAAAATTGGTTAATACTCGATACTACACTCATTGAGGCTGGACTTTTGGGATATCTCGACCGTAAGAAAAGATTGTTTGAGCTGAGACAATTCCTAAAAGAAAGGTCAGTGATATTGAGATCCCTTAGAACCCGGTTACTATTAACTAGGACAGGTTGAGACAACTAAACTTCAAGAGGGTACTTACCTACAAACTCCATGCAAGCCTAAACCTAAGGACTTGTCTACTTTGTGTGAATATGATTATTTGTATATACACTTACTTACCTCGCATATTTGTACATAACATCATAACATCATACCATAGCATTTCAAGGATATCAAGGGTCTTTGATGCAGGGTCACGTTGAACCAGACGTCTACCAAGGGGAAAGAGGATTTATTTCCCTCTAACCAAACGCCGTCAAAATAGTGTACAACAAACCGGAGTCAAGGGCTATGACCCACTTAACATGGTGAGCTTGATTCTCGTGGAAGAACATCCACCGATACAAAGTTATCCAATCAAAGATGATGATCAATCTCAACTTCTGACATTTTCTTGTTTACCCCGCGAGATCCTTGAAAACATGCATCCACATATCATGCATCATATCATGACAGGTTTCTCCCATACAGGTCTCCTTATCTTCCTACTGTTTATTTCAGTAAGATGGATATGGAACAAACGGTGAATGATCTCCAAGCTCAAAACGCTCAATTCCAACAAATGTTCCTGGCTATGGCTAAGGGGCAAGAGGACCTGAAAACTCTCCCTCTCAAAGACAAGAGGAAGAAGTCCAAGAAGTCAGTAGGCGTCCTGAACTTGGGAAGAAGACCTAGAGGACCAGTCAAGGGAGCTCTAGATCTTTAAACTCCATCCAACATGGGGGATAGTCTTGAAGAAGACCACAATTTGGAGATTGATGAAGTTGAAGCTGACTACTCCGAGGAACAATATCCTCCAACTGATGACAAGTACAAACAGTTGTAGGATCACCTCAGTGCTATGGAGATTCAACAGATACTTGGCTTGGATTTAGGAGACATGGGTTTGATTTCTGGAGTGGTCATCCCGCCAAAGTTCAAAGTCCCTACCTTTTCCCTGTACGATGGAGTCTCTTGCCCTAAGATGAACTTAAAGTCTAATGTCCTCAAGATTCAACCATACACAACTAATCTAAAGCTTTGGATCCATTTCTTCCAAGAGAGCCTAGTAGGGACTCAACTAGAATGGTTCTATCAATTGGAGAGTTCTTGCATCCACACCTGGGAGGATTTAGCTGCTGCTTTCTACAAGCAGTATCAGTACAATGCTGATCTTGCACCAACTCGTGTGCAATTGCAGAACATGACCATGGGTTCCAACGAGAGCTTCAAAGGGTATGCCAAAAAGTGGAGAGATCTGGCTAGTAGGGTGCAGCCCCTTTTAACTGACAGGGAGTTGATTGACATCTTTATGGGAACTTTGACAGGGTCTTTCTTCAAACACCTAATCGGAAGCTCCTCAGCTGGGTTCACCGAGCTAATACTGACCGGCGAAAGAGTCGAAGTTGGCATCAAAAGTGGAAAGATCCAAGGAGCTACACCTTCTGATGCTCAGAAAAATCCATACAATGGGAAGAAAGAGTCCAATGTTGTGTATGGTCAAAAGAGTCGTCATGACCAACACGTAGGAGCAATCTTGATCTCTAATCCTATGCTTGATCAACAAAGACATGGGCATCAGCATAAGGAGGTCGCGTCTAAAAGACAATTCACTAAGATCAACATGTCACTGGCTCAAGCGCTACAACACATGTTGAAGGCAGAGCTGATTACATTAAAGGCTCCTCATCCAAACCCTAAGACTTCTTCTCCTAACTACAACCCGGGTGCAAGGTGTGCTTATCATTATGGTAGCCCAGGGCATGAAACAAACAACTGTTGGGCTCTGAAGAACAAGGTCCAAGACATGATTGATGCCAAGGAGATCGAGTTTGACCCTCCGGAGACTCCAAACGTGATCACTGCTCCTATGCCAAATCATTGAGAGCGTCTTGTTCATTTTGAATTTTCAATTGTAATTTCTTTTGTTGTTCAAACAATTATCTATTAATGTCAAACTTTGTTTCATTAATGCATTGCATATGTTTGTCTTGATTTGATCCACTCATATTCATTACATTTAAACTATGCTTTTTTTTACTCACTTTATGACATTCAACTCTCATTAAAAGTTACAAGCCTTTAGAGGGAGGATGACAAAAACAATGCCATAACCTCATACAGTATGCTTTTGGAAAGACCTTGCTGATGATGTACAGGCATTCTTTCAAATCCTAAACACTGGAGTTATAAGGAAGATAATCCCTAGTCAACCCCTTTGAGGAAAAGAAGTAGAAGTTTTCTGTTTTAACACAGATTGAAACCTTTAATCAAAACCTGGGGCAGGGTAGTCTCTCAGTTAATTCAAACGCACGTTAAGCCGTAAACTCTCATCTCGTAATACAACGAATGACATCAAAAAACATTCCTCTGGAATCAAAAGACGGTGATGCTTCCCTATCACATAGGCAGTCATTATCTCTGAAAAAGAAAAGCCCACTAAGTCAAAACCTACGAAGGAGACTTAAAGAAAACTGGGGCATCCCACTGACTGTAATCTCAAAACAAGAACAGTCAGGCAAAAATTAGGGATAAAAAATCAAGTAAAAAGAGGTCACTACAAATCCTCAACAACATGGAAAAAAAAGTTGCAAGAAATGACTTCTTTCAGACAAACTTAATCTGTCTGAACCATCACCAAAACGTCATTCTAGACTCAATTGGAGTTCAAACGTACAATTAACTGAGCTTAGGACTGAAGAATATCACGAGGAGCGGGTGGGTACAAATACACTTTGAGCCTTTATCATTTGTTTCTTAAACCGTGAACCAAGCCACGTTACAAACCTTCAAAAGTCCTAATTGAAGCATGGGCTAGTTCGAAAGCATACTGTTACAAAAGGTATCCTGGCTCCTATAAGGCTTTACTCAAAATCCAGAGTTGAATTACAAACTTCTTTACTTGCTAAAAACGCATTTTTAAAAACTTCAAGACAAGCATAAACTTTGCATTTATTTTAATATCACTGTTTGCATATGGCTATTTTTTTACAGCGGAGAAATTCACACAACGAATATCTAGTGAACGAAAGCTCTCTCAGTAAACAAAATCAGTTCAAGAAGGATGATACTTCCATTGTCAAAAATCCTATCAACAAGGGGACATGACATGTCACTATCCATCACACCTGGGGCAGTACAGTCAAGATTCCAAGAAATATCTCAAGAAGTACAGAATAACCAGGGGCAGGTCTCCATCTCCGTCACTTGGGGCATTGAACGTCAATCTCAGCAAAGAGTTACGTACAATCAAACATTTTCTAGAAATACCACAAACATTTGCTGCTAGGGGCAATGACAAAATTCTTCTCATAGGATGATTCCCCAGCAAGAGTTTAATCTCTGAAAACCTTTCCCAAGCTGAGACAACCTCAAGAGTCCTCAAGGACTTTCCCCAACAAAGTCGTTACCTCTCTAGCAGACCGATAACAAGGTTTATTTCCCCAACAAACTACAGATTCCCCAGTTTGAGTTTGCCTTTCCAACTACTACAAATCAAAGGACCACAACTCCCTTTCCCCAGTAGACTACTCTACAATCCCCAGCAAGTTACTGTGAAACTTGGACCCGACCAGATATCAGTTCAAACTTTGACCCCAGTGGAGCAAGGACAACCGAGACTCCTAAAATCTTTTTCCCAAACATGAATCAACACTCCCGATAGAGTTTTAAAAATTCCCCAGCGGAGTTCTCCTCAAACAACAAAACAGGAATCCCCGGTGGAAACATTCTAAACAAATTTTGAGAACACATCAACTCTTCAACAGCATTCTAGGATTTAACGACTCCTCAGCATTTGTCAAGGATTTATTTTCCCAGATAAAGATACACTTCAATAAACATTTCACATTTCATACATCCTATTTACATACGTGATAAGTGCATACGACACAATCTCATTTATTTTTTAGAACATCATGACATCATGCATTTCATACATCATGACATTGCGTACAGCTAACGTTTTACTTTTTTCAGGAAAAGGTCAATCAACAGATGGCTACCATCAACCTTTTCAAGTTCCAGATTAATACCTGTAACAAGCCAGGAAAACTATCTGTGGACGACTGATTGTAGATTAATACCTGTAACAAGCCAGGAAAACTATCTACATGAAGAGATTGAAGATTAACACTTGTAACAAGCCAGGAAAACTATATTTCTTTCTCAGGTCAGAGATTAATACCTGAAACCAGACGGGACAACTATCTCATCGATCAACCTTTTCAAGTTCTAGATTAATACCTGTAACAAGCCAGGAAAAATATCTGTGGACGACTGATTGTAGATTAATACCTGTAACAAGCCAGGAAAACTATCTACATAAAGATATTGAAGATTAACACCTGTAACAAGCCAGGAAAACTATCTTTCTTTCTCAGGTCAGAGATTAATACCTGAAACCATACAGACAACTATCTCATAGACCAACCTTTTCAAGTTCCAAATTAATACCTGTAACAAGCCAGGAAAACTATATGTGGACGACTGATTGTAGATTAATACCTGTAACAAGCCAGGAAAACTATCTACATGAAGAGATTGAAGATTAACACCTGTAACAAGCTAGGAAAACTATCTTTATTTCTCAGGTCAAAGATTAATACCTGAAACCAGACAGGACAACTATCTACTCGACCATCTCAAAAAACCCAACCTTCTTATACAATTCAGATGCAATCCAGATATGGATGACATTCTGATACTTATTCCAGATTCCTTCTAGAGACAGTTCAGATGCGACCCAGATATGACTGACATTCTGATACTTATTCCAGATTCCTTCTAGAGATAGTTCAGATGCGATCCAGATATGGCTGACATTTTGATACTTATTCTAGATTCCTTTTAGAGACAGTTCAGATGTGATCCAGATATGGCTGACATTCTAATACTTACTCCAGACTCTCTTCAAATACAGTCCAGATACGATCCAGATTCGGATCTCATTCTGTCACTCATTCAAATACAGTCCAGATATGATCCAGATTCATATGTCATTTTGTCACTCATTCAAATATAGTGCAAATACGATCCAAATGCGGATGTCATTCTGTCACTCATTCAAATACAGTCCAGATACGATCCAGATTCAGATGTCATTCTGTCACTCATTCAAAACACAGTCCAGATACGATCCAGATTCGGATGTCATTATGTCACTCATTCAAAATACAATACAGATACGATCGAGATTTGGATGTCATTCTGTCACTCATTCAAATACATTCTAGATACGCTCCAGATACGGATGCCATTCTGAAAATCATTCAGTTCCAACTTATAGATACAATCCAACAATCATTTCTGGATGGCATCTTTAAGCCCATCTCCAACAACTATCCATTATCTCTCTAAATGGAATCTTTAAGCCCATTCCCAACTTAATCAACTAACACATCTTCGAGTGCAAATTTTCTGGGCACTCTAGTGTTCAATCATCTTCCACCTTCAAGTCACGAATGGCAGAATTACCAATCTAACTCTTCGGGTGTAAAAAGATTGAACATGGGCAGTTGTTGTACCCCAAAATTTGCCCTCTCATTTCTCAAGGAATCACCCTAGATCCTCAAGTTTGCTTCCATCCAATTCCAAGCCTTGAACTGCAATTTTTCAAGAAAAGTCATTCATAAGGGCAAAATGGTCATTTGCACACTGAGAAGTCCAACTTTGGCTTTTGATCAAAATCAAATCTCAAAAATCATATTTCATCAAGACATGTTGGAATATGAAGTTTGTTTCATCAAGAATTTCAAAAGTCAAATTTTACTTTGGAAAAGTCAAAATTCTAAATACTTAGAAATTTTTCTAAGTGTTTAAGAAGCATGACAAAAATCAGAACTTCGGACCAGATTATCACCATAACACTCAGCAAATTCTGGACACTCTCAAGGCAGAGTTTGGTCAGAACTTCTGGGCAAGTTTTCACAAAAGCTTCAGTCAGAGTTTGCCAGGGTAATTCAAAGAAGGTTTACAAAGCGTGTTACAAACTTCCTGGAAAGTCTGAAGGCTCTTTCAAAACATGATGGAGAAATAAGATGAAAGGATCAGAAGATTGGATGTTATGCTGAAGCAGAGTTTCTGACCCAGAATCAAATAATGAGGCAGAGTTTCACATGGCAGGATTTCTGGTTGTGATAAGTCTCATCATCATTTAATGCTCATTTAATTCTCACAACCACTTTTGAGTCTTTATCCAAAGGATTTCCACCACGTGTACCTCTACTGTCTTGGGATAGCAAACTCTGATATTAGGCCCATGCTTTGTTATGCTTTTCCTTAAATCCTGCTGACAACTCCAGCTCAAGCATGGTTAAAAGCTTCTAATCAGCCGCTAGTTCAGCCTATGCCTGCATCCCATAATTGCACCTGTGGTACGGTGGCAGAACTGGAACTATTTAAATGCTGGTTTGCGTTTTGCATTTGTGTTTGCAAAATGTTGCGGTAAGCAAGAGTCGCCACCGACTTTTATTTTATCCAACTGGAAAGGAAAAAAGCACAGAAAAATTCCTTTTTCCGAGATTTTGAGTACGGGGGGTAGATTATATAAAGGGAAGGTATTAGCACCCTTTATATCCGTAGTTTTCTACGTGCTCTTAGGTACTTGCTCATAATTTTCAAAATTGCTTGTGTGTGTTTGATTTGAAAAAAAAAGTTTTTTTGTTTTACTTCGATTTAACCCTTGCTTCTGTCTTCAAGAGTGTTACGAAGTCGTTTTGAAAACTTTAGTTTGAAAAGTTTGTTTGAAAGTGTATTGTGTGAAAAGTTTATTATGAGCAAGTAACTACTAGCATCTACCTACTCGAAAAAAGAATTGGTCTATGCTCGTTTCCTTAGACAGCGCTATCCTACTATTGAGAAATAGGTAGCACCATCGTTGGAGTTTTAAGGGTCAATTCGAAAGGGATGTACGATCACTAAAGCAATGTTAGGACGTCTTAGTTATAACCCTAATGTCTTAAGATCATATTCGAGGCAATTTTTCCGAACGGGACTTTGATCTTTGTTTAGACAAGAAAGCGACCACTAAAATACCTTATACTTAGTGATCGTTTACCGAAGGCAACCGAAGTGAGAGTATACCCTAGGAGTGCACATGTGAGAATGGTTTAATTTCAGGTTATTATCTTTGCATATTTAGGGTTTGCTAACCATTTTAATTTTAACATACATTCTTGTCATGCAACCCTAATATCATACATCTAACAGTTAATACTTTGCGAAAATTAAAATGCAGAAAGTAAAGCTACGCTATTACAAGGCTTTGGGTATTAATTTACATAGCCAAAAAACCCGCTAAAACGATAAATGAAAAGAAAAAGTCCTAATTAATCTATTACATCCTGTGAGCAGTTACATCAATATGGTAAAAATAAGTAAACGCGCGATGAATCGAGGACGAATAAAATTAGGGTTTTGACCCCGTCTAACCCTAATTAAAGGAAAATATTGTTTTTGATTATTTTAAGAAAATTAGGTTTTAAATTAAATATGTACAAACTTAATTACTAATTAAATTAAATTAAAGAAAACAATTAATTTGACCTAATTTTGTGTTTTGGTTATTTTTTAAGAAAAAGAAAGTAAGAATTAAATTAAACAAAAACACTAATTTTTTCTAATTGATTTTAATTTGTTTACAAAGACAATTAAAGTTACCTAAAAAATTAAATAAACTAATTAAATTAATTTTTTGATAAAAAATAACCTAAATCTAATTGGATGAAAAATTATTTTTATGATTTTTTGATAAAAAGAATTAATTTTTATGTTAGTAAAAATAATTAAATGAATTAATAAAGAAAATATAAAGAAAAAAAGAAAAGGAAAATTGGGCTTGTAATCAGCAAATTGGAGGGGTGTGAATAGCAAGCTTTTAGGCCCAAAAATCTGACCCACGTGGACTTCCTGGATTCCATGTTGTGCATTGACCATGGCTTTTGGTGGACCATCACATGATGACCTTTGGATTAACTCTGCTTCAGATCTGGTGGCTGCAAACTGATGGTCCATGGTATTCTTTTGGCTTGTACAAGCGCATGATTACAAAAGACAAAATAATATTGAAGTATATGGGGGGCCTGGGATTCGAACCCAGGCCCCATGGCCTTTTCACCTGCCTCCCCACCAACTGAGTTGGACACGTTTATTGTATATGAAAAAATAATAATGGATAATATGTAATAATGTGAGTTAGTGGGGGACAAACAAAAACATGTGCGCCATAATTCAAATGGTCAAATGGGAGGGTGCCATGCAGGTCGTCTTCCTCCTCTCTCTGTTGGTTAAAGGCAGAGACTTTTACCTACGGACAAACGTCTGTCACTATAACCCCTGCTTGTTTCAAAATCTTACCCAGGCATGATAAATGGAATCCAATGCTATAGACCAAATCGCCTTGGCCTGCTGAGCATCATGATGCCCTTCTTGTGGACCAATTTTGCCTCACATTTCTGGGCACGAAGATGCTTGTTCTTGATTGCTACAACTTCCTTGTATGTCCAGGATGCGAATGGGATGGCTTAGGAACCTTGAAAACGCCTGGAAGTACAAAATCAGATCAACACTTTCTTTGAATTTATTCAAGTTTGGTTCTTCCTCTCCACACCTCAAAACCTTTCGTTTTTGTCTGTAATTGTCCACTATATACCATTGGTTGAATTAGGGTTACAATTGTGCTCCCAATCTTTGTCAATTATGGCTTTTGATCTTGATTTGATTTCCATGAAAATCTTTCCAAAAATAGGCCAAAACGAATCTTTTCATGCACACATAGGCCTTGCACGATTTGATTTTGTTGCTAGCTGTATAAGGAACCTGAAACATGCACCAAATCTCAAGACTTAAATGGTTTGGATATTTTCATGATTTATTTGATTTAAATTGATTTAATTGAAATAAAAAATCAAAATAAATGGTAAAAATAAGATAAAGGCAAGTTGGAAGAGGTAGGGCTCGTGGACCATGTTACAAACTCAAAACAAGTGCAAAAGATTGGGTCCATTTGACAAAAATTGCAATTTGAGGCATATTTGACTTTTGGCAATTTTGCAAAAAAGGTCAACTTCACCAATGCATAACTTCTTCAATTTTGACTCTATGAAGGTGTTATTGGACTTTTTAGAAATCTAATGATGTCCTCTAAGCAACCCTTTTGTTATCATCTTAATTGAGTCTTCCATGTTCATGTATGAAGCTTTGACAAAAAAGGTGTTTTTGTTGACTTTTCAAAATGACCTATAATGTCCAAATTCATAACTTCTTGTGAGTGCATATTTTGAACTTGGGATCTGAAGATGAATTGTAGGGAATTTCATCCTCTTCAAAATGAGATTTGTATGGGTCATTTCTGATAATGTATGAGAAAGTTATGCTTGGTCAAAGTTGAGTTGACTTTTCCTACAAAACCCTAATTTAGCAACTTTTGGGTTTTGATGGATTGTGAGCAATCCTTGAGGTATCATGATCAAACCTTGATCAAATGATTAATAATACTTTAAAATGAGGATGTTTAACCAAAAATCTTGAAGTTTGACTGTATGTGGGCCACAATTGACTTTTGCCCTACACAGTCAATTTTCATGCCTTTGAGCAATTGACTGAGAAAACTTCCTCTGCAAGGCTTGAAACTTGACATGGATGATCTTGAGAACATATTAGGAAAATAGTGAGCATTTGGGATCCCTTGAGTTCAAGTATCTTGATTCAACATGAAACCCTAATTTGAGGTAGGCTGCCTTAGGAGAGAGTTTGTCTGGTCAACCCTTGGACTTCCTTGAGCAATTTGAAGACCTCACTTGAAATGTATTGAGAAATATGGGAGGGAAAATTTTGGGGTACAACAGCTGCCCCTGTTAAATCTTCTTAAACCTGAGGATGTAGATTGGCTTGTCTACCTTTCGTGATTCGAAGGTGGAAGATGATTGAACACTAGAGTGCCTAGAAATTTGCACTCGCATGAAGTGGTACTTGTCTTGTGATGTCGGGAATGGGCTTACATATGCCATTTGGAAATTGATGACAGAAGATGGGCATAAAGATGCCATCTGAAGGAGTGTCGATCGTCTAAGAGATTCCTTAGCGAGAGCCAGTATACCTGTTGTTGAGGAAGACTACGCTGGGGAATGTCGGTCTCTGTCTTGAGGAAAAAGTTGAATTTTAGGAGCTTCGGTCGTTCGTTATTCTACTGGAGAATCGTCTTTTAGTCGAAGAGGTGAGAATGAACTACTATCTGGTCGTAATCCAGGCTTCATAGTGATAATATTGACTGCTATCTGGTCGTAATCCAGGCTTTATAGTGACTTACTGGGGAAATGAGATTAAACTTGCTATCTGGTCGTGATCCAGGCTTCGCAATTTCTCGATTCTTATCTGGTCGTGATCCAGGCTTCAGAAGGAATTAAGTTGTTATCCGGTCGCATCCAGGCTTCAACTTGAATTAAGGGCATACTAATATTTGGTCAACTCTGGACTTCTTATTTATTGTCCAGGTGAACTGCTATTTGGTCGAAATCTAAGCTTCACAGTGTCTTGTACTGTTATCTGATCGTAATCAAGGCTTCACGATGTTTTATACTATTATCTGGTCGAATCCAAGCTTCATGGTGTCCTGTACTACTATCTGGTCGTAATCTAGGCTTCACAATACCTTACTTCTTACCTGGTCGTAATCCAGGCTTCATAAGAAATCAAGTGGTTATTTGGTCGCCTCCGGGCTTCCATTTGACTTTTGGGCCTACTAATATCCGGTCGAATCCGGGATTCATAGTAATTGGCCGGGTAAACTGCTATTTGGTCGTAATCCAAGCTTCACAGTGTCCCTCACTGTTATCTGGTCGTAATCCAGGCTTCAATGTCTCTTACCGCTATCTGGTCGTAATCCAGGCTTCACGATGTCTCATACCATTATCTGGTCAAATACAGGCTTCATGGTGTTTGGAGAATTCAAGATACTATCCGGTCGAATCTGGGCTTCATAACTTGTATTAAAGATATACCACTATCTAGTCGTAATCCAGGCTTTGTGATGTCTTTGGCTTCTATCTGGTCGTAACCCAGGCTTCACAGAAACTTGTATTGCTATCTAGTTGTAATCCAGGCTTCACAATAACTTACTGAGCTGTTATCCGGTCGTAATCTGGGCTTTACAGCTTGTGTTTATGATATACCACTATCTGGTCGAATCCAGGCTTCATGGTACTTGTATTTTTATTTGGTCGTAATCCAGGCTTCACAATACTTGCTGAGGATTAAACTATTATTTGGTCGAATCCGGGCTTCATAGCTTTAAGATAAACCACTATCTGGTCGATTCTAGGCTTCGCGGTGTTTGATAATGTTATCTGGTCGTTCTCCGGGCTTCACAATATGATGGAGTAATCAAGATACTATTTGGTCGTACCTAGGCTTCATAGCTTGAACTTGGTGAGAATTTGATTGTATTTTTCCTGAAAGGTAAAGGGTTAATCGTATGTAATGCATGACATGTATCAAGCAATGATGTTCTCAAAATAAATGAGATTATGCTGTGTGATGCGTATGCACACGTCATGATGTATGGATATGCATGTTTTTATGATATTCTCTAACTGGGGAAAATAAATCCCGGACTGCTACTGGAGAGTGTAAGAAGTTGAATTCTTCGTTCCCGCTGGGGATAACGATCGAAGATGATTTGAGAATAAATTGGCGGGAGAATAACTCTGTTGGAGAATAAACCCGCGAAAGAATGTCTCTGTGGGGAAGAGATACTCAGTCAGAAGATCCAATGATTTGGAGAAATAACCTCGGCTGGGGATGAATTACCGTGGCTGGCGATAATGATCCCTGTTGGGGATTGAGTTTCTGTTTGTGGAAGAAATAAACTCCACTGGGGATGATCTTCCATTGTTGGGGATAGATAAACTCTGCTTGGGGAGAATCAATGGTTTTAGATACCTTTTGCTCTGCGGGGAGTGAATGTACCTTTAGTCATATTCTCCAGCTAGGTCTATCCCTATACCTGGTGGACAAAGCAACTGTAAGGTTTGGACATTTCTTGTTTGCCCTTGTTCCTGATATTACGAGTAATCGTCTTTTGTTTCGCATGCAAATATTTATGAGCAGCAATTATTGTCAAATGCATATATCAAAAATGAACCATTGGACGTTCTTGCAAAACAAAACAGAAAAAAGAAAAACAATTTGAAATTTCTGTGAAAATGAATTGTATTGACTTTGAAGTTGGCCTGTAAATAGGCTTCTTTGTACAAGAGGCTGACGTCCTAGTAAGAGAACGCCGCCGAAAGATAGAATTTATATAATTCGTGAAAAACAAAGAAAAACAACTATGTGAACAATTCCACTGGGTTCCAACTCTGCTATTGCCTTTATATCTTCGAGCGTCTCATCACTTTTCTACTTGGTTGAAGGTAGATCAGATTGATTAGTGTCGTCCGAGCTTGATAGTCGATACTGAAGTCTGGTTGCAAGGTGATCCAATGAGACATAGTGTTACACTTTCATCCCTAATTTTTGCCTGGATCGCCCTTTCGGGTTTTCAGTCCACCGGGATACCCTTTTTTGTGCAAGCCGCCTTTTCAGGTTTTCGACTTGTCGGGTGTACATTTTTTCATTTTCATCCCTTAATTTTGCCCAAACCCTTTTGGTTCACCGGGAAGCCCTTATTTTTTCCTAGGCCAGTCAACCTAGCGGGTCTTTGATTATGCGTAGTATTTTTTCACTATGTCTGCATTGACGGGGTGAGGAAGGTCGTCACCATCCATGGTTCTTAGAATCATAGCTCCTCCTAAGAAAATGTTCTTAACCACAAATGGCCCTTCATACGTAGGGGTCCATTTGCCCCTGGGATCACCTTGCGGCAGTATGATGCGCTTGATCACCAGATCCCCAACTTGATACTCTTGTCGTCTAACTTTCTTGTTAAATTCCTTGATCATCCGCTTTTGATACGTCTGACCATGACAAATATCAGTAAGTCTCTTCTTGTCGATTAGGTTCAGCTGATCAAGTCGGGTCTGGATCCAGTCGTCCTTGCTCAAACCTGCATCCTTCATAATCCGAATAGAGGGTATCTGGACCTCAATGGGTAAGACTGCTTCCATGCCATACACCAGAGAGTAGGGCGTTGCCCTTGTTGAAGTCCGCGCTGAGGTTCGGTACCCATGAAGAGCAAATGGTAACATCTTGTGCCAATCTTTGTACGTCACCTTCATCTTCTGCACAATCTTCTTGATGTTCTTATTAGCCGCTTCAACAGCCCCATTCTTCTTCGGCCGGTAAGGAGAAGAGTTATGATGTTGTATCTTAAACTGTTTGCAGAGCTCGGTGATCACCGTATTATTGAGATTTGTACCATTGTCCGTGATGATCCTCTCTGGTACACCGTATCGACATATCAGATTGTGTCAGATGAACTGCGCCACGACGTTCTTGATTACTGTAGCAAAGGAAGTTGCCTCAACCCACTTCGTAAAGTAGTCAATTGCTACCAGGATGAAACGATGCCCGTTAAACGCAGTAAGTCTGATCTCGCCAATCATGTCGATGCCCCACATTGCAAAGGGCCAAGGAGTTGTCAAGATGTTCAGAGGAACTGGAGGTACATGCACCTTATCAGCATAGACTTGGCACTTATGATAGGTCCAAGAATGCTGATAACAATCGGCTTCCATAGTAGACCAATAATATCCTGCCCGTAGGATTTTCTTTGCCATGGTGTGTCCACTGGAATGAGTTCTGAAGGTACCTTCATGTAACTCTGCCATGATTCGTTCTGCCTCGTTCTTGTCCATACATCGCAGTAAGGTTGAAGCATGGTTACGCTTGTAAAGGACGCCATTGCTGATGAAGAACTTTGCAGCGAACCTCATCAAGAACTTTTTATCATTAACAGATGCACCCTCGGGGTATTCTTGAGCCTCAAGATACCTCTTTACCTCGTGGAACCAGGGTTTATCTGCTACCTCTTCAGTCTCAATATCACAGCAATATGCGGGTTCGTCCAACCTCTCAATGGTAATCTGGGGAGCTTCATTGTCCCACTTGACCTTGAACATAGAAGACATGGTAGCTAGCGTGTCCGCTAACTGGTTCTCCTCTCTGGGGAAATGTTCGAAGGTTATCTCCTCAAAATGTGGGAGCAGCGTCAATACATACTCTTTGTAAGGAATAAGATTTGGGTGCTTCGTATCCCACTCGCCTTTGATCTTACTGATCACTAGAGAGGAATCTCCGAATACACTCAAGAACTTAATCCTCAGGTCGATAGCTGCTCGAAGACCCATGATGCATACTTCATACTCCACCATATTGTTGGTGCAGTTGAAACATAATCGGGCGGTGAATGGAGTATGACAGCCTTCGGGAGATATAATCACGGCACCAATGCCATTACCCAACGCGTTTGAAGCTCCGTCAAAATACATAGACCATCGGGATCCTTCCCCATGTCCTTCATCTGGTCCAGGTTCTTCACAGTCGGTCACCAACATGATAATCATCCACGGAAGCTTGAAATTCATAGACTGGTAATCATCCACGGCCTGGTGCGCCAAATGATCTTCCAACACACTCCCCTTGATTGCTTTTTGGGTTGTGTATTGGATATCATACTCAGTTAAGATCATCTGCCATCTTGCTATTCTTCTGGACAAGGCAGGATTTTCGAAGATATACTTGATTGGGTCCATCTTTGATATCAATAGGGTAGTGTGAGTCAGCATATATTATCTCAGCCGGCGAGCAGCCCATGCCAAAGCGCAACAAGTTTTCTCGAGCAATGAGTATCGGGTCTCGCAGTCAGTAAACTTTTTGCTAAGGTAGTAAATAGCGTTCTCTTTTCGGCTAGACTCGTCATGCTTCCCCAGCACGCACCCCATCGAATTGTCGAGTACGGTCAAGTATAAGATCAAAGGTCTTCCTTCAACTGGAGGCATCAGAATAGGTGGCTCTTGGAGATATTCCTAGATCCGTTCGAAAGCGGCCTGACACTCATCATTCCATCTTACCACTTGATCTTTCTTTAACAGCTTGAAGATTGGCTCACAAGTAGCGGTCAAATGTGAAATGAATCGGGAAATGTAGTTCAGGCGTCCCAAAAATCCTCTGACTTCTTTTTCCATTCGGGGAGCTGGAATATCCTGTATAGCCTTTACCTTGGCAGGATCCACCTGAATACCTTTATCACTAATGAAGAAACCCAACAGCTTACCAGACCTTACCCCGAAGGTGCACTTGTTCGGGTTTAACCTCATCTTGTACATCTTCAACCTGTCGAACATTTTCTGTAGATGGTCAAGATGTTCTTCTTCAGTCTGGGATCTTGCAATCATATCATCAACGTACACCTCGATCTCATGGTAAATCATGTCGTGGAACAAAGCGACCATGGTGCGCTGATACGTTGCCCTAGCATTCTTTAATCCGAACGGCATGACCTTGTAGCAAAAGGTACCCCACTGCGTAACGAAGGTTGTCTTCTCCATGTCTTCGAGAGACATCTTAATCTGATTGTAACCAGAAAAACCATCCATAAAGGAGAAGATCTTATGCTGCGCGGTGTTGTCGACCAGAACGTCGATGTGAGGGAGTGGGAAATCATCCTTGGGGCTTGCCCTGTTCATATCTCTATAGTCCACACACATTCTCACCTTACCATCCTTCTTGGGCACTAGAACAACGTTGGCTACCCACTATGGGTAAGAAGTGACATCTAGAAAATCGGCATCAAACTGTTTCATGACCTCAGCTTTGATTTTCTCAGACATCTTGGGGCGCATACGGCGAACCTTCTGTTTTACGGGAGGGCAGTCTTCTTTAGTTGGCAGGCGGTGAACCACAATGTCAGTGTCCAAACCAGGCATATCTTTATAAGACCAAACGAATATCTCAACATAGTCACGTAATATCAGTATCAACCGTTGCTTGACGCTAGGCTCCAGATTTGCACCTATCTTGACCTCTTTCTTATCTTCCTCTGTACCCAAATTTACTGATTCAATCGGCTCTTCATGGGGCTGTATGGCCCTTTCTTCCGGTAGTAACAGTCTAGTAATCTCCCCAGGTACTTGACAATCATCCTCACCTTCGTCCTCGACTTGGTTGATCGGATTTTCAAAGTCATAACTGGCAGTAGTAGAGTCGTTATCAGTGGGATCCAGAGTGGATGTGGATCTGCATTATGATATGTGAGTGTGTGTAAGACAATAGCTGTTTTAATAAAGTGCAAGATAGAAAAGAAAAACAAGGAGCGCAAAATTTTTAATGCAAGAATACGTCTAATTCTTTATTAATGATATATGAAAATGACACATAATAAGCCCTCACAAACAAAGCCAAAGTGCCTCGGGCAAGGCACTGGGCCGTAAAGTTTCAAATTGTCTGTTACAAATTTCAAAACAAAAGTCTATTATTGTGTAATAAAAGAAACGGGCACGAAGTCCTTTGTCGTCTAATTGTTCGATCCACCGTTGGTAGTCGGGTAAATCCAGCTATCAAACTCTGACTCTTCTTCATCGTCTTCAATTGCATTCACTCCTGGATTACTGATGTGCAGAGGAGGTCTTCTAATTCGCGCACGCCGAACATCCCTTTGAGCCTCTGCAGTAAAACCCAAACCAGACTTGTCAGTCTTGTGTGCAAAGTCTGGGAGTTGACCCCAATTTGCACACCCACCTTTTTCAATCACAGCCCTGGCATCCTTGAGGGAAGCCATCTTCATTGGAAGTTGGTCAACAGCCACTTTAGTTGACGCCAAAGTCTGGGGGACCTCTTCAAAGTTCTGACACGGGGTTTCAATGAACTCCCCATCCATCTCCACATAACGAAAGGAATTAAGATGACTCACCATGTACTCCTCCTCACCTTTTACCGTAACAATCTTCCCTTTCACTGGATATTTCAACATCTGATGGAGCGTAGAGGTCACTGCCCCAGCCTTATGAATCCAAGGGTGACCCAGCAATCAAGAATAAGATGGTCGAATATCCATCACATAGAAAGTAGAAGCAAAAGTCTGAGAGCCAACTTTAACAGGGATGTCCACTTCCTCGTGAACCATCCTTTTTTACCCATCAAAGGCCCTGACCACAATATTACTTGGCTTTAGAATCAAACCTTCACAGTCCAGACGGTGTAATGCTTTCTTTGGAAAAACATTCAATGAGGACCCAGTATCTACCAGTATGTGGGCCAGAGTAGTGCCCCTGCACTCGATCGAGACGTGCAAAGCATCATTATGATTTCTTCCCTTAGCAGTCAGATCTGCATCTGAGAAACCCAACCTGTTGTCGACGGTCAAACTAGCCACACAGTCTTTGAATTGATCAGCAGACGTTTCCTGCGGCACATGCGCAGTTTTAAGGAAAGTAATTAAAGCCTTTGCATGGGCTTCCGAACACAACAACAAGGATAACATGGAGATTTTCGACGGGGTCTTCCCCAGATGCTCGACTACGTTGTAGTCGCTCTTCTTGATAATCTTCAGAATTTCCTCTATCTCCTGCCTAGAGGTTTCTACAATGACCTTCTTAGGTGCCTCCGTCCGGTCAGGCTCACCTGTGACTTCTTTTCCCCGAGCGTCAGATGGCTCAGCGGCAGGGGTGATAATTGGAATATGTACTGGGACAGTAGCCGATGTACTGGCAGATGGAACGGCGACAGGCTTTTGAACGGTCGGCGGGGAAATCTCAAGAGAGAAGAGTCTTCCACTTCGGATGACCTTGCTAGCCCCGACAATATTGCTTACATCAGTATCAGCTTCTTCAACCTTCAAATCTTGTTTAATCCCATGATAATACACATCGTCCCCATAGTGCCACGGGACAGCCTTATCCAAAGTGTATGGGATAGGACCAGGAATAGTAATGATTAATGGAGCAAGTTTTGGAACGGATGTAATCCTAACAGGCTTTCTCGAGGAAGCCTTGGAAGGATTGGCGGAAATGGTTATGATAGAAACATCTTCAACAGGAATCAACAGAATCAATGTTTTCTCGAACAGGATCTCTTTATTATCCATCAGGCGTTGAACACCTGATTTTAATAAATGGCAACCAGCAGGCAGGATTGAACATAGGTGGCAACCTTCGCCACAGCCCGGAAATAAACCGGCCGATAATAGGTTCTTCTTTACTATCATCAACGGAGTAGAAATGTCTTCCATAGAGGTCACAAATGAATCATCGTCCACAACATTTACTCTCTGATCATGTTTGGGCATAGGAGCAGTTATGACGTTGGGTTTCTTCGGTGCGTCAAACTCAATTTCTTTAGCTTCAATCAAATCTTGTACCTTATTCCTCAAGGCCCAGCAGTTGTTTGTATCATGCCCTGGGCTATCAGAATGATAGGCGCAGCGGGCGTTCGGATTATATAGCGTAGATGTGGTACTGGGATTCTTCAGGGCTTCCCTCAGAGTTACCAGGTTGGTCTTCAATAATTGCGGTAAAATTTGAGATAAGGTCATACTGAGCCGAGTATACTGTCTTTGCGGTCTCTCTACTCTTTGCTGATTGTTGCATTGTGGGGCAACGGTGGGTCTTGATATTACTACCGCATTAACTGCTTGGCGGCGTTCAGGTCGGTTTTGGCTCCTCGAGTTGTATACTGCACTAGCTTCTTTCCTGAAAGGATTCTTTTCTGTACTTGATGAAGCACCTTTATGTATCTTACCACTTCTGATACCAGCTTCTACTCTCTCCCCAGTCAAAATCAATTCAGTGAACCCAAATGATGAACTGCCAATCAAATGATTGAAAAATGGACCCAAAAAAGTCCCAAGAAACATATCCACCAACTCCCTATCAGACAGAGGGGGTTGGACTCTTCCAGCCAGATCTCTCCACTTCTGAGCATAATCCTTAAAGCCTTCACTTGCACCCATAGACATACCCTGAAGTTGAGTACACGTGGGAGCAAGGTCGGAGTTATACTGGTATTGCTTGTAAAAAGAAGCAGCAAGGTCCTCCCAGTTGCGAACATTAGCTCCTTCCAATTGATAAAACCATTCAAGTTGATTCCCTGACAGACTATCTTGAAAGAAATGTACCCATAAATTCCTATTAGCAGTGTAAGGTTGAATTTTTCTGATGTATGAGCGGAGATGGAGATTTGGACAGGATGCTCCATCGTACTTAGAAAAGACAAGAGCTTTAAACTTGTGAGGGATCACCACCCCAGATGCTAATCCCAGATCTCCGAAGTCTAAACCAGGTATCTTCTGAATCTCCATTGCACTCAGACGGTCTTCAAGCTGTTTGTACCTATCCTCAGCAGGAGGGTACTGCTTATCATCAAAATCAGTTTCATTATCAAAGACTACAGGACTAGGACCCCTTTCTTCCTCTTGATTCTCTCCTCCTTTGGATAAATGAGACAGATCAGCTTCCTGTCGCAACCTATTCCCAAATTTGTGACCCATATTCAGAAGAACCGCCTTCTTCTTCTTCTTCTTCTTCTTCTTTTCCTTCAGGATGAGAGTCTTCAAATCCTGTTACCCTTTGGCCAAGCTCAAGAACATCTCTTGGAATTGAGAGTTCTGTGCTTGAAGAGCTTTGATGGCTTGATCGGTAGGTATTTCAGAAGATATTATGTGCTGAAATAAACTGCGAAGAAGATGAGAACCTGTAATGATACATGTAATGAGGTGCATGATAATGGAATGCGTATGAAATGATTTCAAAGACTTTGGGAGATTTAAATTTGCAAACCAAGAAATAAAAAAACTTTATTAGATTAAACTTGTAAGAATGTTTAACAATGCCTTTAAGGCGTTACAAAAGAAATAAACTGAAAATAAATCTAAACTAGAAACAAGCAAAAGTCAGAAATCCCATGGTCTCTTTCCCTTCGTGCTGACGTAGTCGTTGATTGTCCTTTCATTCTCAAGTTTCCTCGTGAGCTTCAAGATCTTACTTTCTTGTTCATGATACTTCTCCCTGTAGGTATCCCTTTCTTCCTTCAGTTGAATCCAGGATCTCTTCAATGCCCCAAGATCAGTAGGCATGTAGGGATAAAGGACTGTATAAGGAACGCCCTCTTCATTGCTATTCTCCACAATCACTGGCAACACAGCTTCATAAGGCATCCCAAGCTTTTGAGCTCGAGCTCGGACCCACTGGAGATAGGGTTGCATAGGGAGAGAAGTCTTTGGTCTTAGCTCGTGAGGGTCAGACCTGTTCACCATGCCCCAAGCTCGTATAAACCGGCGGTGATGCTCATCAACATCCTCCTTGTAGTCAAATGCAATATCAGTAAGAAGCAGCTCATGAGGACCATCTCTCCGAGCGTGACCAAACTGTCCTAAAGCCAAACAAGGACTGTAGGTTATTCCCCCTCTAATTCCAAGCAACGGGACATTAGGGTATTCCCCATATTGATCAATGATAGCAACACCTTCCATATCCTTAGAACTCCAAAGAATGTTCGTATGGGCGAGTGACATGATTCTGTAAGACCATCCTAACCCTTCCTTATTCTTCAATACAGACTTTGGGAGGTGCGAAATAAACCACCTCGCCAACAGCGGCATGCAAAACATGAGGGTCCCTCTTCTACGCGTCGTACGAGTATAAAGGGCATGCAAGATATCACCCAAGAGGGTAGGTACAGGATTGCGAGACAAGAAGATCTTAACCGCGTTCACATCTATGAAGGAATCTGGATTCGGGAAAAGAACCAAACTGTAGATAAGGAGAGCCAATATGTCTTTGAAAGCTTGAAAGTCCAAATTGTCCCAGAACAGCTGAGCTTGATCCATCAGAAATTTGGCCAGGAAACCTTTAACCCCGCTCCGTGTCTCCCAGTTGGATACTACATCAACCCTTTTAGATGCAAGGCTGAGGCAACGTCCTCCGGTCTAGGAGTCTCTTCCAAACCTGTGAAGGACATCTTCTCAAGGATGGATATTCCCAATAAGTGAGAAAATTCTTCCAAAGTGGGAACTAGCTGATAATCCGAGAAAGTGAAACAATGATACACTGGATCGAAGAACTGGAAAAGCACACTCATCATCTACTCATCAAACCTGGAGGTAACCAAACTAAGAAGTTGACCATGTCTTCTAATGAATGAAGAAATATCAGAAACTCTTAAGGCTAAATCTTTTAGTTGAGCAGGTATTTGCACAAAGTTAACTCGGATGGTGTTTCTGCGCATGGAAGTTATAGTCTGCAAAACAGAACAAAGAGAAATCCCCTCGGTCTTTGAAATGGTTAGTCTAATGAAGTATGCATGTCATGTTATGATGCATGATGTCATGATAAAACACACAACAGGTATAGCAGATAGCAGACATGGTAAAGGCGAACAAGTCACACAATAGCCCTTAAGTTTCAGGCTTGCATGGGGTCTAGGAACTACCCTCTTGAAGTTCAGTTGGTTTCAACTTGTCCTAATAATAGTAATCGGGTTCTAGAGGTTCTCAATATCACTGACCATCCTCCATCGGTCATGGTTTCAGCTCACGCAATCTTTTCTTGCGGCCGGAACTATCTCGAGAGTATGGTCTCAATGAGTGTAGAATCGAGTATCAACCAGTTCCCAACTTTACACCGAGACCGGCTATCTCACTACTTCCTATGGCCAAGTTGGTCAATTATAGGTTCTAAGGTCAGTTGATGCTTAACGACCCATATAGAAGCCCAGTATTCTCCTCGTTTCTCCACAAGGGATACCGGTACCAACCAATGTGCCACATCAATGTAGCTACTGCTTAAACCGTATCGGTCTATCCCATACAGTTCCCTCACAGTTTATTGCTACTTACCTAAAAGGTATTCCCCATATCCGGGTTAGGATCTATAGTAACTCCCAATACAAGGCCCTCAAAGATAAAACAATCAAATTAAACAATAGAAGCAAATATGATGAACTAATCCTAAGGTATACCCCACTTATGTAGTACCTAGCAGAGTCGCCAGTTCTGTGGTACAGTGGTAGAACCGGAACTGTTTAAATGCTGGTTTGCGTTTTGTGTTTGTGTTTGCAAAATGTCGCGGTAAGCAAGAGTCGCCACCGACTTTTATTTTATCCAACTGGAAAGGAAAAAAGCACATAAAAATTCCTTTTTTCGAGATTTTGAGTACGGGGGGTAGATTATAGAAAGGGAAGGTATTAGCACCCTTTCTATCTGTAGTTTTCTATGGGCTCTTAGGTACTTGCTCATCATTTTCAAAATTTCTTGTGTGTGTTTGATTTGAAAAAAAAAGTTTTTTTGTTTTACTTCGATTTAACCTTTGCTTCTGTCTTCAAGAGTGTTACGAATTCGTTTTGAAAACTTTACTTTGAAAAGTTTGTTTGAAAGTGTATGGTGTGAAAAGTTTATTATGAGCAAGTACCTACTAGCATCTACCTACTCGAAAAAAGAATTGTTCTATACTCGTTTCCTTTAGACAGCGCTATCCTACTATTGAGAAATAGGTAGCACCATCGTTGGAGTTTTAAGGGTCTATTTGAAAGGGACGTACGGTCACTAAAGCAATGTTAGGACGTCTTAGTAATAACCCTAATGTCTTAAGATCATATTCGAGGCAACTTTTCTGAACGGGACTTTGATATTTGTTTAGACAAGAGAGAGACCACTAAAATACCCTATACTTAGTGATCGTTTACCGAAGGCAACGGAAGTGAGAGTATACTCTAGGAGTACGCATGTGCGAATGATTCAATTTCAGGTTATTATCTTTGCACATTTAGGGTTTGCTAACCGTTTTAATTTTAACATACCTTCTTGTCATGCAACCCTAATATCATACATCTAACAGTTAATATTTTGCAGAAATTAAAATGCGGAAAGTAAAGTTACGCTATTACAAGGCTTCGGGTATTAATTTACATGGCCAAAAAACCCGCTAAAACGATAAATGAAAAGAAAAAGTCCTAATTAATCTACTATATCCTGTGAGCAGTTACATCAATATGGTAAAAATAAGTAAACGCGCGATGAAATGAGGATGAATAAAATTAGGGTTTTGACCCCGTCTAACCCTAGTTAAAGGAAAAGATTACTTTTGTTTGTTTTTTATGATTTTAAGAAAATTAGGTTTTAAATTAAATATGTACAAACTTAATTACTAATTAAATTAAATTAAAGAAAATAATTAATTTGACCTAATTTTGTGTTTTGGTTATTTTTTAAGAAAAAGAAAGTAAGAATTAAATTAAACAAAAACCCTAAATTTTTTTAATTGATTTTAATTTGTTTACAAAGACAATTAAAGTTACCTAAAAAATTAAATAAACTGATTAAATTAATTTTTTAATAAAAAATAACCTAAATCTAATTGGATGAAAAATTACTTTTATGATTTTTTGATAAAAAGAATTAATTTTTATGTTAGTAAAAATAATTAAATGAATTAATAAAGAAAATATAAAGAAAAAAAGAAAAGGAAAATTGGGCCTGTAATCAGCAAATTAGAGGGGTGTGAATAACAAGCTTTTAGGCCCAAAAATCTGACCCACGTGGACTTCCTGGATTCCATGTTGTGCATTGACCAGGGCTTTTGATGGACCATCACATGATGACCTTTGGATTAACTCTGCTTCAGATCTGGTGGCTGCAAACTGATGGTCCATGGTAGTCTTTTGGCCTGTACAAGCGCATGATTACACAAGACAAAATAATATTGTAGTATATGGGGGACCTGGGATTCGAACCCAGGCCCCATGGCCTTTTCAACTGCCTCCCCACCAACTGAGCTGGACACGTTTATTGTATATGAAATAATAATAATAGATAATATGTAATAATGTGAGTTAGTAGGGGACAAACAAAAACATGCGCACCAGAATTCAAATGGTCAAATGGGAGGGTGCCACGCAGATCGTCTTCCTCCTCTCTCCGTTGGTAAAAGTCAGAGACTTTTACCTACGGACAAATGTCCGTCACTATAACCCCTGCTTGTTTCAAAATCTTACCCAGGCATGATAAATGGAATCCAATGCTATAGACCAAATCGCCTTGGCCTGCTAAGCATCATGATTCCCTTCTTGTGGACCAATTTTGTCTCGCGTTTCTGGGCACGAAGATGCTTGTTCTTGATTGGTACAACTTCCTTGTATGTCCAGGATGCGAATGGGATGGCTTAGGAACCTTGAAAACGCCTGGAAGTACAAAATCAGATCAGCACTTTCTTTGAATTTTTTCAAGTTTGGTTCTGCCTCTCCACGCCTCAAAACCTTTCTTTTTTGTCTGCAATTGTCCACAATATACCACTGATTGAATTAGGGTTACAATTGTGCTCTCAATCTTTGTCAATTATGGCTTTTGATCTTGATTTGATTTCCATGAAAATCTTTCCAAAAATAGGCCAAAACCAATCTTTTCATGCACACATAGGCCTTGCATGATTTGATTTTGTTGCTAGCTGTATTAGGAACCTGAAACATGCACCAAATCTCAAGACTTAAATGGTTTGGATATTTTCATGATTTATTTGATTTAAATTGATTTAATTGAAATAAAAAATAAAAATAAATGGTAAAAATAAGATAAAGACAAGTGGGAAGATCTAGGGCTCATGGACCATGTTACAAACTCAAAACAAGTGCAAAATATTGGACCCATTTGACAAAAATTACAATTTGAGGCATATTTGACTTTTGGCAATTTTGCAAAAAAGGTCAACTTCACCAATGCATAACTTCTTCAAGTTTGACTCTATGAAGGTGTTCTTGGACTTTTTAGAAAGCTCAAGATGTCCTCTAAGCAACCCTTTTGGTCTCATCTCAATTGAGTCTTCCATGTTCATGTATGAAGCTTTGACAAAAAAGATGTTTTTGTTGACTTTTCAAAATGACCTATAATGTCCAAATTCATAACTTCTTGTGAGTGCATATTTTGAACTTGGGAGATGAAGATGAATTGTAGGGAATTGCATCCTCTTCAAAATGAGCTTGAGATGAGTCATTTATCATAAAGTATGAGAAAGTTATGCTTGGTCAAAGTTGAGTTGACTTTTCCTGCAAAACCCTAATTTAGCAACTTTTGGGTTTTGATGAATTGTGAGAAATCCTTGAGGAATCATGATCAACCCTTGATCAAATGATGAATAATACTTAAAAATGAGGATGCTTGACCAAAAATCTTGAAGTTTGGTTGTATGTGGGCCACAGTTGACTTTTGCCCTAGCACAGTCAATTTTCATGCCTTTGAGCAATTGACTGAGCAAACTTCCTCTACAAGGCTTGAAACTTGACATGGATGATCTTGAGAACATATTAGGACAATGGTGAGAATTTGGGATCCCTTGAGTTCAAGTATCTTGATGCAACATGAAACCCTAATTTGAGGTAGACTGCCTTAGGAGAGAGTTTGTCTGGTCAACCCTTGGACTTCCTTGAGCAATTTGAAGACCTCACTTGAAATGTATTGAGAAATATGGGAGGGAAATTTTTGGGGTACAACAGCACCAAACTAGCATACGATAACAGTGATGAAAAAGCAATGGAACAGGATGCCAAAAAAGGTTCAAATCCCATTTTCCCCCAAAACCACAATAAATTCACCTATAAATACTTTGCTCCATCACACGTTCAAGGGGATGGCTTTTGGAAAGAGAGAACTATCAAAAGAGAAAAAGGAAGTCGAAACCTTCATAAAAAATCCAGAAATCCCAAACAGAAAACCAAACCTTTGTTCTTCCTTTTGAATCAAAGAGCTTGGCACTTCCTCTTCCGTTACTCTTGCTGATTCCAGAACATCCAAAGGTAGAAGCTCCAAGCTCCAAGCCCACGTTCCAAGTTCAAGGTAAGTCTTTCTGACTTTGCTTGTTTTTTAGTTCTAAACATCATTAACATGTAAATATCATAGTATTGATGTTGTTCGTATCATTGCTTAAGTAGAAAAACTGTTGATCAGAACTTCTTGATTAGGGCTAGACTCAGGATCAGGATTAGAACTTCTATAAGATGTTGTGCTGTTATCCTTCTGATTTGCTGTTTAATAATAACTAAATGAATTATTAATGTGCTGATTAAGAGTTGAAATATAGAACTTCTGATGTTCACTCACAGCTTCAAGCACAACACAGAACTTCTGATGTTCACTCACAGCTTTAGTACAACACAACTTCTGAGTTCTCCTCACTGTTAATGCACACTGAACTGTTGATTATTCACTCATTGTTTTAACACTTAGAACTTATGATTATCATACGCTGCTAACACACACAGAACTTCTATGATTCACTCAATGTTCTAACATAGCACAGAACTTCTGAGTTCTCCTTACATGTCAAATACACTGAACTTCTGATTTTTCATGCGCTGATAACATGCTGAACTGCTGATTTGTTCATTCACTGTCTTAGAACCATACAGAACTTGAGTTCTTCCTACTGTTTTGACACGCATAGAGCTTCTGAGGTTTTCTCACTGTTCTAATATTCATAAGTTCAACACATAGCAATCCAGAACTTTTGTGTTTTTCCTCTAACGTGTCTTACAAGACCTCAGAATGTACCAACTCAGAACTTCTGATTCCACTGACGTTCCTTTCTGAATCATCACGCACTTGGCTTCAGAACTTCTGATCCTTGTTTCCTTGCTTGCAGTAACACGTTGTTTCTGTCTTTCATTTATTTCCCTTTTCATCATTTTCAATATTAACATAAAAATATTTTCTTTTATTAATTAATATATTTCTTTTTTCATTAAGACAAAAACATTTTCTAAACAAATCCTTTTTCTTTCTTATATGTTATATTTCAATATGGTTGTAATAGTAACTTAGGATTTAATTTTACTTGCAATCCCCATTCGTACAGATGTACCCCCATCCCCTAAATATTGTAATAGCGTAGGACTTTACATTTCTGCAACTTATCGCTTTAAAATGTAAATGATAGTGATTAAGGTGTGTATGACAAGACATGAAATTGATAAATAGATCACCCTAATCAAGATAAAATGATGCATGCAATCGAATACACTTGCACACTAGCACCCTTAAGGTTAACCCCACTTGTTTCCTAAAAATGGTCATGTTATGCATGTGGGATGTCTTAGCACAAACAAAAATATAAGATCATAGTCCCACGATGACGCTATCAAAGTTTCCTTTCAAAATGATCTTAGTCCCTAAAAGAAAAGTGCTAAGTCATCTCACAACATTGCTATCACGGTCATACGATGACCCAACGCCCGTCCCTTCACATCCAACGATGGGGCTTCTTACCAAAATAATGGTAAGATAGCAACATCTAAAGGAGGAGGAAAAGCACATCTAATATCTTTTGAGTAGGTAGGTTCACTCTCAGTTACTCGCTTGCTCACAACAAAAACACTTTACACACCTCACAAACACCTCTTTGAACTATTTTCGAAACAAACACTTTGTATGCGTTCTTATAGAAACGAGAATCATTACAAAGGTACATTTTAAAAATACTTTCAAAAAACCACACCACAAGCACACATTCAAACAAAAGCAAGTGATCTAGCGAGTAACTAAGAGCCCATGGAAAACCATGGATGAAAAGGGTGCTAATACCTTAACTTTCCATAATCTACCCCCCGAACTCAAGAAAACATATCTAAAGGTCTTTCCTGTGCTTTTTCACCTTTCCTTTTGGATAAAAGAAAAGTTGGTGGCGACTCTTGCTAACCGCAACATTTGAGAATACAAAACACAAAACAACCAAGTCAGTTCTCCCACCGTATCACAGCAGGTCTCTTTATTTGAGCAACCTGCACTTCCCCAGCAAGTCTGTTATTTCTTAGATAAGATTCATGTTTGTTACTCCAATGGATGGTAGTCTCATCATTATTGAAGATAGTTTGTTGTTGAGATTTTGTTACTCCAATGGATGGTAGTCTCGTCATTATGGGAGATAGTTTGTTGTTGAGATTTTGTTACTCCAATGAATTGTAGTCTCATCATTATGAGAGATGGTTCTTTGTTGAGATTTTATTGCTCCAATGGATGGCAGCCTCGTCATTATGGGAGATAGTTTGTTGTTGAGATTTTTTTACTCCAATGAATGATAGTCTCGTCATTATGGGAGATAGTTCGTTATTGAGATTTTGTTACTCTGATGAATGGTAGTCTCGTCATTATGGGAGATAGTTCATTATTGATATTTTGTTACTCTAATGAATGGTAGTCTCATCATTATGGGAGATAGTTTATTGTCGAGATTTGTACTCCGATGGATGGTAGTCTCGTCATTATGGGAGATAGTTCGTCGTTGAGATTCATTTTTGCTCTGAAGAATTCATTAGTTTCCAGTCATAAGTAAATATGATGATTATTTGTTGCCTACCCTATTATTGGATTTTGCTGGTATTATCCTACTATTTCTTTCCCCCTGTGGGTCGACGTTACCTTTTTTTCTATTTTCTTAGTGAGTGGATAGTTTGCAGTTATCTGTTGATCACTATTATCCTTTATTTTCTCTTCTCAATATTTGAGTTGATGTTGCTTTATCTCCTCCTTGGGCTACACCCCAGTAGAGTTGAGTCTTTTGTTCACTAGTGATTTATTTTCCTGGTTGATCTTTCTTTTGATCCTTTATTTTCTGCTCCCCCAGTGGTGTCATGTGTCATCTTTGAATTTATTTATTTGCATGCAAAATCATATGCATTGCATGGCATCTTAGGGACAAAAATAGGGTTTGTTTTATATTTAAGTATCTTCAGTCACGTCGACATGAAGATTTTAATCTTTGCGTCTCTGGATAGAAGACACTTAAATAACGGCAGCTGTTATACCCCAATTTTTGCCCCTAAGATTCTTCTATCATCTCATATCAACCCAATCACAACAAGATCACACTAGGGTTTGGTTCTTCTCCCTATCTTTAGGTTTTCTAATGAGGAATCACCAAGCACCTTGATGTGTATATTGTGATCATATTTGTTTTCTATTGATTAACTTTTAAACTAACAAATGCAATGAATGTTTGCTCTAATTGATGATACTATAGGTAAGGGTACAACATATTTCATCAAGTTTATTCATAGGTTCATGAGTTCACTTCCATGCCTTCTTCAAAAAATCTTCATTAAGATTCAAGCTTCACTAATGAATATGCTTTAAATTAATATCATGACAAGGTTTACTATGATTCATCATGCCTTAATTTGTCAAAGAAAGACAAAAGAGGCAAGAGTTGATTGAAGAAGTTTGATCTAATTGGACAAGTTCTTGATTTCTTTATCATGAGTGCATAACTCTATCAATTCTTAACATTTGGAAGTGGTTTTTGTTGCTATGGTTTCTTATTATCATCCAAAAAAACTTCTATTCAGATGGCAAGAGTAATTGTGCAAGAAAGTTTGTCAAAATTGAAAGAGGTTTCCAAGTCATTTTGGTGCTCTAGAAGCTAGGGTTTTGAACTTGTAAGGGCTATATCTTGCTCATCTTTTGGGATTTTTGAGTTATTCCAAACACATGCTTCTACTTAAAGGGTTATCAACTAACCACTTCAAGAGTTTAAAGGAAATTTTGTGTGGAAGATGCCTAATGATGAAGAAATATTACAAGTCCTCTAAATAGGCCATCAAATTCCCTTATGTGAATTCAAAAGATCATAACTTGGTCAATTTATATCTCCTTGAGCCCATTCTTTTTCCATAATAATCTTAAGGATGTGAACTTCAATTCTTCTTTTATGTGCAAAGCTTGAGAATGAGTGGAAGATTCCCTAAGAACCCAAAAGATTATAGGTCACCTTATGGATTTTCACCAATTTTACAAGGCCATAACTTTTTCAATAATTGGTATTTTTGAGTCATCCAAGTTTCACAATTCTCTTTGAGAAGTATAATTCAAGCTAGCATCAACGATCAAAGCTCAATTTTGGAGAAAGGCCTTGTTTGAACTTAAAACATTATAGGTCACTTTTGAAGAAAAACATAGAATTTTTCTAAGTACAAAAAGTCAGCATCTTTTTCTCAACTATGACTCATCACAACTCCTAGCTCAAGTATCCAATTGATCTTATTCTTTGCACATTGTAAATTTTGTGACCTTATCTTTCAATTGCTTCAAGAATCATGCCCTAAGACCCTTTGAGTTGTGAACATCATGGATTCAAAGTAGGTACCTTGAAACTGGAGATTTCTCCAAAGTCGGAATTTGAATCCATATTGTGCCCTCTAAACACAAAGTTTTCACGCGTTTTTGCTTCTAATCATGTTTAGAAACATTCCAAAAGCATTTAGCATCATAAAACGCATGATTTGGCTGAGTTTTGATGCTAAACAAGTCACACATTACTCATGCTTCAGGTTCACATGAATTCACTCAACTACACTCTCATTCGCACGCTTAAGCATTGCCTCATCCTCTCCTATAAATAAGATGCATATTCCACCAATTTTCATAAGCTTTTGATAGCCAATTGACCCTTGTTTAGATCCCACACGAACTTTGAATTTGAATTTCTGATTTCTTGCATTCTCACCCAAAAACACCAAAAGCTCCATTCAGTTAGCTTCATTGAAATTCTCTGAAGCTAACCATACTCTTACTTTCAAGAATTATGACTTATATTGATCTACAAAAGTTCAGTTTCAGAGCCATCTTTTTCCACTTCGTTCAGGTAGATTTCTTGGTCAAATCTATCCAAATAAAAGACTAATCTACTCTCTTCACCCTTCTGATTCTCATGTTTTTTACAATTTGCAATTCCATTGAGATTTGAGTGAGATATTCCAAAATTTCGTGCTCGCTATTATTTCTGCATTTTCTCAATTTAAGCCTTGCTTAATTTAAATAAATTTTACATGATGGTACCATTAGAATTGTCTTGAAGAGACAAATCTAATGGTACCAGACTGGTTTGCTAATTTTACAGATTGTGGAATTCGATTTGAGGTTGGCTGGAGGTTGAAGATGATGACATGTTCGTCTTCAACCAATGACATTTAGCCACGTTATTTTTTTGAAATATATTTGGTGCTTCACTTTACCATGCGCGCGTGTTGCGAGCCCTCAGATATGATTACTTTAGTGAGTCAGACTCCATCCAACGTGCTACATTTTAAGTTATTTTTATTTAATATAAAATGATTAGGTGTGATATTCAATAAAGTCCATGACATGCACAGTGCACCAGATCCATTGGATCTATTTACTAACACATTTTGACAATAATCAGATGGCCTATATTTTTTTGGTTTGTTATTTTATTTTCTGATTTTTATTTTAATTGATTTAAAATTCAAAAAATCATAGAAAATTCATTTTTGACTCAAAAATTATGAAAAAATTCACAAAAATATTTTCAAATATTCTCTTTCTGATTTTTAGTTTTTTCATGATTTTATTTTCATATTTGATATTTTTTATAATTTTTCTTTTGTTTTAATTATTTAAAATTACTTTTTGATATTTTTTTAATTCTAAATTTTTTTATAAAAATCATTTTCCTTATTTCTGACTTTCTGAAATTTTTCTAGAATTTTATTTTGACTTCTACTAGTTTTTATCCTTTTTTCACTTATTTGAGTGATTTTAATTAGTTTAAAAATACTTTTCTGTTTTAAAAAAATTACCAAAATATTTTTAAAAATATTTTAGGTCATTTCTGATTTTCCTATGGTCTCTTTAATTTTTTATTTGATACTTTGAATATATTTTTGCTATTTTACTTTTTATTTTCATTTTAAAAAATAATTTAAAAGCCATTTTTCTCTTTTATTTTATTCATTAAATGTAATTTATTTTTCAATATATTCTGGCTATATGGTTGTTGATCATAAATTTCATTAACATTATTGGATCTTGAGTGTTGATTTTAACTCCACTAAAATGGATAGATGATTTTAATGATAGTTTTGATTAAATTTTTTTATTCAAATATTTCCCCTCCCTCTTCATCTTATCCCTTTCTCATTATGTTACATGTTGTTAGAGGATGATCTACATATCATCTCTCCAAATATATGGCACATAGATTGCTATTGAATGGCCTCAAAATAGGTGTGACTTTTACATAAGTCTACTTACGATTGCTTAACATAACGCTAAATTTTGTCCCGATTCGAGAAATGATGATTCGTGACCCAAACCTATGTTTGCAAGCCCAAGTATGTTTAATTTAAAACCTTTGATCCAATGACCTTGAGGTTCATTGTTAGGAGGCTTTGATCTTATTAATCCTCTAATGGACTTTCATAAATTTTTGGACTAAGTGAATCATTTAAACATCGTTGATCATTTGTTTGTTGCCTTGAGATTTTGAAATGAATGATATACTTGACAAAAGGCAAATAAAACTTGTTGTTGAGAGGCTTTGATTTTATCAATCTTCTAATGAGTTTTCAAATGCAAGTTTCAAGATGGTCATTCAAATAACCTCTAATTTCTAACTCATTAATAATTGACTTTTATTTCTATGCTTTTACTTTATGCTTTTACTTTAAGCACCATTTATCTTAGCATTTTTATTTCATGCTATTTTCATCTTTGCTCACTTGAGCATTTATCTTTATGTCATTTTGTTTTGCTCACTTGAGCTTTTCATTTTCTTTTTGAATATGCCTAATAACCAAATTGAACAATAAAAAACTTAAAGGTTACTTGGACTATTTGGTTACTATCCTTGACATTTTTGGAGTTGTGGACTTCTTGGACTTAGGAGTAGAGACCTTGACCTACCTTGAGACTTTGTGACTTCTACTGTTATTTTGTTTGGAGTTCTTGGGGTTTACCCCAAGATGTTAGGTTGTTTGTTTCTTTGTGTGCAGGTTATTCTGATTATATGCTTTGTCTGTGATTGGGAATTCATCTATATACAGCTGTTACTCTACCCAATTTTTGTGAAAGACTTAATGCTTTTGAAGCTTGGTTTTCTTAAGAGGTTTAGTATCCTTGCTTACTTGGTTTCAAATCCAAAGAATGAGAATTCTACATTGACTCATTGTGTCAAGTGTTGGCTTCTTGTTGGTTAGATGGTTCTTTTCCCTAGCTTTTATCTTATGCTTTAGGATAATCCCTTCATCTCCTCCAATCTTCTTTAATTTCAAAAATCTTCTCCCTCATTTTCAAAACTATTCTTGTTTTTTTTTAAACTTGAACCGCTTTCACAATAAACTTGGACTTAGGTCCATGCATTTTCAAATATTTTCTTAATCAAACTTTAAATAACTTAATAATACTTTGACATTTTTGTGAGAATACTAAAAGTCAATCAATCTCATTCAAACCATTTTTGCCATTTTGACTTTTTATCTTAAAATTTTCTCAAAAGATTAGACTCTTGTCAATCTTTGTAGTGATGAGAGCTACTATACTTCTATAATATGTAGTGAAGTGAGAAGTTTTCCACTTGGGTGTTGAATGAGGCTTTGTTTATTTTAAAATCCAAGCTAAATCCTCCACTTTGAGTTGATGCAAGTTCTCCTTTATCATAATTGTGGGTAGTAAGTATGTTTTCCACTCGGATAAGACGATGATGACTCGTCTCTTAAAATTAACCAACAAACTTGTGTTTTAAAATTTTTAAAGGTGAACTACGAGTACCCTGATCCCCTATTGCACGGAAGGTGGTACGTAGGCACTAAAGGTTCGCAACCGCGGTGGATGCAAAAAATTATAAAATATATTTCTCTTCTCATCCCCACAATATATTTTTGTATACAACATTTATAGCCAAAATACACAGATTTTCAAAGAGGTTCTTGCGGAGTATCGTAGATGTTTAGGGTGCTAATACCTTCCCTTTGCATAACCAATCCCTGAAATCAGATTCTCTCCCCCTCTTTTTGGGTTATTCGCTCTTTTCCCATTCCTTTGGAAACAATAAAGTGTGGTGGCAATTTTTATTCGATCTGTGCGAGTCAAGTCAAACCAATGGCTTAGTCTCAACATTTCTACCGCTACAGTAAGTATAACGGTTTCATTGTCTTCAAGCTTTTTCTTATTGGATAAGATTTATTTAAGGAACTTAGCATATGAGGGCATTTGCGTGATGGCTTATGTAAAAGGTATAGTGATGTTTAGCTATTTCGGAAGTTCAACGAATTTCTTAAATTATCCTATATATTTAGATTTAGCTAACCATTTAGGGTATGGTATCGGTGGTTTGTATGGTGGCGGAGGTATGTAGGGTTTTTATTTCTCTTCTCCCTATGCGCTTTCATCTTCCTTCTCATCTCCTTTTGGTTCGTCTCCCTTCTAAGTTGGTTTACCAGAGCTCTGGTACATGGCTGGACTTTTGATCCTTGGGTCACTGGATCCTTCTACTTCTGTTCCAATTCAAAGTTTTATTGCATTAGCATGACCTTTAGGATTTTGTTGTGGTTGGCCAGGAAAAGTCCCAGCTGGAGCAGATGTAGCAGCTTTTTTTTGAGCCACTTGAGATATTTGTGTTTCAAGAATTTTTGTTATGAGTGGCGAGGGAATCAACTTTGTTTGATAGATGCTTAATTTGTTCGCTAGTGTGTATGTTTTGATTTAGAAAATATTTTTTTTGTTGAGCTTGAGTGGCTACGAAGTTTTCTATCATGATCTCTATATTGGATTTCTAGGAAAATTTGGAGTAATTTGGGCGGCTTTCTGGTTTCCTGGGGTGTAGTAGGAACTTGTCCATATGGATATAAGGCATTGTTATTCTTGTACGAAAAGTTAGGATGATTTTTCCAGGTAGGATTATAGGTATTTCTGTATGGGTTTCCTTGAGCATAATTCACTTGATCAACTGGTACTCCTGTTAAAAGTGGACATTTAGGCGCAACATGTGCATGAAGTTCCGCATAAATCGCATGTTGGAGATACTGCAGCCAGGGTGGCTGCGGGAGTTGTGGTCAAGTTTTCTATATTTTGGATAAGAGCTCTACCTTAGCGTTAACATGGTTTAAACTTCTAACTTCGTACATACTGCCTTTCATCTGAGGTTTCTCGATAATGGTTATATTGCTTCCCCAATGGTAAATGTTTTGAGCCATGCTTTTGATAAGTTGATAAGCGTCATAATAAGGTTTATCCATCAGTGCACCGCCAGCTGCAGCATCGATTGTTAGTCTTGTGTTGTACAAGAGATCATTGTAAAAGGTGTGGATGATCATTCATTCTTCTAGACCATGATGTGGATAGAGTCGCAATATGTCTTTGTATCTCTCACATGCTTCGAAAAGAGATTCACTTTCCTTTTGTTTAAAACCATTGATATTGGCTCTTAGCATAGTCGTTTTACTCGGTGGAAAATATTGTGCTAGGAGAACTTTCTTCAATTCGTTCTAAGTGGTAACAGAGTTGGATGGTAGAGACTAAAGTCTTATAGCTTCAGAACTGACGCCATTTTCCTTCACTGTGTCTGTGTACTGAACAAACATAGATAAATGTAAATTTGGGACATCCGCAGGACATCCTAAAAATTGATTTTGTTGGACATCTTGTAATAACAAAGGTTTTAACTCGAAATCATTCCAAGCGATAGCGGGTGCAATAATGTTGTTGTGAGGTTCCTCTTGTGATGGGGCAGCATAATCCTTCGAAGGACGATTTTGGGGTCCTTCGGCCATTCTTAGTTCAGGAAGAGATAAATCAGGAAGATTGAATTCATAAAGATTGTACTTAATTTGGTATTCTCTAATTCGGCGTCTTATACTAACAAAACACTCGACTTTGTTAATTGGTTGCTCTAATTCTTCGCCTTGAGAGCGAGTGCTTGGCATACAATCAACGGATAAAAGGAAATAAAATTGTTTCCTTAGTCTATAATACATAACAAGGGATTCACAATATCGACTAAATCAGTCCCCGACAACGGCGCTAAAAACTTGATCGCGTGACTGTAAGAGTCTATCAGGTGTATTAACAGCAAACGCACAGTTTAATCGCGTAGTTTTAAAAGATATCGAACCCACATGGACTGGTAATCGAAATATTACTGTCTAAAGCTATTGTGTAAAGCTAAGGGTAATAAATCTTAGTTTTTTGGGGTAGAGGAAAAATAATGTTAGACTTAATAGAAATATTTAATAACGGGATGTCGGTATGTAATACGTCTGACTTCGGGAATTCAGTAGTTCATTGGAATATCTTTGAGTTTTTAAAACACTGTTCAGTAGAAAATATTAGTTTAAAAATATTTATCTCACACTCTCGTGATTGTTGATTCGGACTATATTATTAAACTTAAATGATCACTCTCGTTGTTTCATTCAACATTTAAAAATACTTTTTAAAAACAAATAGATTCTAATTGATCGTAAACCGCTCCCGCTATATTTAAAACCAATGTTTGATGACCATTATCCAGCTAAAAATTCACACTCTCGTGATTATTGACTTTACCATGTTGTTTGTTTCTTACTCTCGTAACAAAATAGTTTTATATTGAAATTTGGAAATCAAACCAGAAAAGTATTTTTTATAAAAAATTTATGCCAATTTATTATCGAAATCCTTTGGTTGTTGACCTTACATACCGGTATCAGGGAAATTAGCCGGACATATTATTCGTTAAGAACACAGAATAATAACAAACATATAATAATTCAGACATGAATGATAAATAAAGAACAATAATTAAACTAAAAGAAACCTGGAATTAAATAATGAGAATAGAATTATGCGATTCCTCAAATACTTGTAGCAATCCTCTACAATATTCCGGCAGGATTTGCTTGCATAAAATTAACTTGAATGCAGAGTAAAATATTAAACTAAAACAAGTTCAGGAGGCTATGAAGAAAATCTAATGTGGCAATAGTTTCCCAGTATAGAAAACTATTGTTGTTTAGGGGGAGGTTTTATCTTCCTAAGTTCTAAATAAATCTCTAAATGTTAAACTGAATAATTGCGTGGAAGGAAGAAAACATAATTGCAAAATAATGTAACAAAAGTAAAAATAGCAGAGACAAGAGAAAAATTGCACAAAACGGCCAGAGAGAGAGAGAGACTTTTGTAATTGTTCTTCTTTTTTTTATATCTGTCTTTGTAACAAAATTGCTTTTGAGTAAATATAGGGACGTGACTTTGTGTTTCCAAAATCATTGCTTGTGGAGAAAGACTGGGAGGAAATTCAGCTTCCAATCATGCAGGTTGTTGGCGTGGAATCATGGAGAACTCTTCGCGTCAAATAAAAAAGAATACATGTTATGGTTGTGCCGAGTGGAATGTGATGTGTGTCATGGGGCACATATATATATTTTGTGCCGATCAGAATGGTTAGTGTGTCGGGGGCATACAAATTATACTTGTGCCAAGCAAAACAGAAGGTGTGCCGAGGGGCACAACCTTTTGATAAGAAATCTTCTATTTTTCTGCTGTTTTTCTGATTTTGAGCTCGTTTCAATTCCATTTCTTCTCATATTCTCATGTAGGCATTGGATGGAGTAATTACCTAAAACACACTTGAAAAACCAATATAATGCAACATAATTGAGATAAAATGGTAACTTTATTTATGCAAATTGGGTCGACTAAGCTATGTACTTTTGTGTTATTAAACCCTCTCCTTAAGCATTTGAAAAGGGTTATTACACTTTAACAAATACACTTCCCTTGCAAAATGAATGGATTTTAACAATTCACACGGGCCTTCTCTGATTTAGAAAGGCCCATGACTTTTTAATGATTGTTGTACCCCAATTTTTTCCACTAAGATCCCTTCATCATACCATTTTTATTCAATCACAACAAGATCACATTAGGGTTGTGGTTCTTCTCCCTATCTTTAGCTTTACTCTTTGAGCAATCACCAAGCACCTTGACTTGTTTTCTTTTGTGATCATGAATATTTTGTCTTGATTTTACTTCTAATTAATAAAATGCAATGTTGTTTTGTCTTACTTATTGATAATATAGGTAAAGGCAATATGGCTTAGCAAGTTGATCCATGGGTTCATGAGTTTATTTCCATGCCCTAGTCAATAAAGCTTGAGAAATTAAAACCTCACCATTGAAGATGTTTTGGAAGGGATGGAATGGCAAGGTTTATTTTGGTTCATTATATTTCCAAGTTATCAAATTGATTCAAAAGTACAAGGGGTTGATTGAAGAAGTTGTCATGGTTGGACAAGGTCTTGTTCCTATTGGTCACAAGTTCATATTTCTCTCAATTCTCAAGATATGGAAGTGGTTTTGGTTTCTATGAGTCCTCATTATCATCCTCAACAACTATTTACAAAGTAAGAGTGTTGGTACAAGAAGGTTGTTCAAAATTGTAAAAGTTCCTCAAAGCATTTTCTTGATCTAGGAGCTAGGGTTTTGAACTTCAAAGAATTATATCTTTCTTATCTTTTGGTATTTTTGAGTGCTTCCAAAGACATCCTTCTCTTCAAAGGGTTATCAACAAATCACTTCAAAATTTTCAAGGAGTTTTCATGTGGAAGAAACTTGATCATAACTTGGTCAATTTTTATCACCTTGAGCCTACTCTTTTTCCACAATTATCTTGAGGCTGTGAACTTTATTCCTTCTTTTATGTGCAAAGTGAGAAAATGGATGGAAGATGCCCTAAAGATACAAAAGATTATAGGTCATTTCATGATTTTTTTGCAAACTTCAACAATTCATAACTCTCTCAATTTTTGGAGATTTTGAATGGTTAAAGTCTCAAAATGTCATTCAAGAGGTCTATTTCATGCCATCTTTTTTGGTCAAGAGCAATTTCCAAGTGCAAGGCCATGTTTGGAGGCAAAACATTATACGTCACTTTTGAAGAAAAATTTGAAATATTTCGAAGTATGGAAAGTCAACCCTTTTTCTCCAACTTTGACTCAATGCAACTTTCAGCTCAAGCATCCATTTGATTACATTCTTTTTCCATTGCAAAGCTTGTAACCTCATCTTTATAAAGTATCAAGAATCATGCCCTAAGACCCCTTGAGCTAAAAATGCCATTGTTTTAAAATTGGTAGCTTGAAACTGAAGTTTCATCACAATTCAGATTTTAAAATCTTTGTTTTGGCTTCTAATCATAAGTTTTCCACGCGTTTTTGCTTCTAATCATGTTTAGAAACTTTCCAAAGGTGTTTAACATAATGAAACGCACGATTTGGCTGAGTTATGATGCTAAACAAGTCACACTTTGTTCATGCTGCAGACCCCCCACGGTTTCCCTCCAAACTTCATCATTTCACACGCTTGAGGATCCCATCCATTCTCCTATAAATAGAGGGTCATCCCCCATTCATTTCCTCAAGCTTGGATAGCCAGAATCTCCCTGCCAAACTTGTTCCATAACTCCAATTTATGTAACTTCGAAATCAGTGTTCAAGCCTTTTTCAATCCAATTTTTCTATCAATTTACCTTCCTTGATCTTCCCTGAAGTTAACTATACAATTACCTTCAAGAATCGTGCCCTATATTGCTCCATAGAAGTCCGGTTTCAGAGCTCTGCAACTTAACTTCAATAGGTAGATTTCTCCATCAATTCTTCAAAACTTTGATATCATTGTGATGATGTCATTGCCCTGGTTCTAGTCGCAACACTTATTTTTATCTGGAAACACGTTTTGACCATGAAATTTCAAATCCCTTTTCAAAACTTTCCTTCCAAATTGCTTGAGCTACAATTTATATAAATTTGTCGCGAAGGTGTGGTTGCCTTCGTCTTGAAGAGACGAAGCGAATGGCATAGGTCTGAGCTTCTGATTTTACAGTTTGAGAGACCTGCAATTCACGTTGGCTGGAGGTTAAAGATGACCAACGTGTCATCTTCCAACCAATGAAGACGCGCCATCTATTTTTTTAATCTAATTTAATTAATGATTTAGTACTTTATTCACTAATGACCATGATATGTACAGCGCGCCAGATCCCTTGGATTTAATTACTAACGCGTTTTGACTCTCATCCAATGGTCCACATATTTTTGGTTTTATTTTTCTTTTCTGATTTTTATATTTAATTGTTTTAAATTTCAAAAAATCATAGAAAATTCATTTTTAGTCCAAAAAATCTGAAAAAATTATGAATAATATTTTTGATTTTTCTCTTCCTGGTTTTTATTTTTTTCACAATTTTATTTTGTGTTTTGATATTTTTTATAAATTTTCACTTTATTTGAATTTTTTTTAAATGTTAAAAAATACTTTTATGCATTTTTAAATTATGAAAAAATTATGGAATGATCCAATGATATTGTGACAAATATTGGTGACCTCATTTATTCTTATTTCTGACTTTGTTATTTTTTTTATCATTTTTGGTTTATTTTACCTATTTCTTTTAATTTTTAAAAAAATAGTTTCTGACTTTAAAAAATTACCAAGAAATTTGTAAAGATATTTGAGTCCTTTTCTGATTTTTCTATGGTCTTACTTTTTTATTTCTTGATTAATTTGAACATAGTTGATATTTTACTTTTTTATTTCTATTTTAAAACATTTTAAAGCCTTTTTTAATGTATATATTAAATGCAATATCATTTTGTGATTATTTTCTGACTGATCTTGGGTTGAATTTTTGATTATGATCTTTGTTAACATCATTGGATCCATGGTGTTGAGTCTAACTCCACAAAAATGGATGAATGATTTTAATAATAGTTTAATTAAAATTTAATTCAAATGTGGTTTGTATTCTTTCCCACCCTTCTTCATTTCATCTCTTTCTTATTGCACTAAGTGTTATTGGAGCATGATCTCTATATCATGTCTCAAAATAAATAGTGCATAGATTGCTATTGACCGGCGTCAAAATAGGTGCGACTTCTACATAAATCCATTTACGATTGCTTAACATAGCGCTAAATTTTATTCCGTTTCGAATAAATGATCATTCGTGGCCCAAACCTATGTTTGCAAGCCCAAGTATGTTAATTTGATCTCTTTGATCCAATAACCTTGATATTAATTGTGTGGAGGCTTTGGTTCTACCAATCCTCTAATGGATCTACAACACTTTTGGTCAACGCGGATCACTTAAACATCGTTGATCATTAAATGGTACTTTTGAGGGTTCTAAATGGATGATATACTTGACAAAAAGCAAATTCAACTTGTTGTGTGGAGGCTTTGGTTCTACCAATCCTCTAATGAGTTCCAAATGCAAGTTTCAAGATGGTCATCCAACTAACCACTAATTATTAAATTGTTTTTACTTTATGCTTTTATTTTTTATGCTTTATGTACCATTTACTTTAAGCATTACATTTCATGCCATTTTTATTTTTCTCACTTGAGCTTTTATTTTCTCTTCTAAGACACCTAATAATCAAAACGAACCATAAAAACCTTAATGATACTTGGACTATTTGGTTACTATCCTTGGCATTATGGAGCATTGGACTTCTTGGACTTAGGATTAGAAACCTTGGCCTATATTGGAGACATGGTGACCTTAATTGATATTTTATCTGGAATTCTTGAGGTTTACCTCAAGACATTGGGTTGCTTATTTGTTTTGTGTGCAGGTTATTGTGATTACCTTCTTTGTCTGTAATCTGGAATTCACCCGTATACAGCTGTTACTCTGCCTAATTTTTGTGAAGACTTAATACATTTGAAGTTTGGTTCTCAACAGGTCTAGTATCTTTGCTTGTTTGTTTTCAATCCAAAGGATGGGAATTCTATCTTGACTCATAATGTCAAGTATTGGCTTCTTGTTGGTTAGATGGTTCTTAACCCTAGCTTTTACCTTATGCTTTAGGATAGTCCCTTCTTCTCCTCCCATCTTCTTTAATTTCAAAAATCTCCTCTCTCCTTTTGAAAACTTTTCTTGTTTTTTTAAACTTGAGACACTTTCATAGTAAACTTGGACCTAGGTCCATGCATTTTCAAAACATTTTCATAAAGAAATTTTAATCAATTTAATAATACCTTGACATTTTTTTATGAGAAGACTAAAAGTCAATCAATCTCATTTCAAACTATTTTGCCACTTTGGCTTTTATTTTAAAACATTTTTTTCTCAAAAGATTAGACTCTTGTCAATCCTTGTAGTGATGCAAACAACTATACTTCTACAATATGTAGTGAAGTGATATATTTTCTACTTGGGTGTTTAGTTAGGCTTTATTGATTTTAAAATCCAAGCCATATCCTCCACTTTGAGTTGATGCAAATTCTCCTTTCTCATGATTGTGGGTAGTAAGTATGTTTTTCAGACGGACAATGACGAAGATGTCTTATCTCATCAAATTAACCAACACAATTATGTTTTAAAAATTTTAAAAGAGGAACTATGTGTACCCTGATCCACTATTTCACGAAAGGTGGTACGCAGGCACTAAAGGTTCACAACTGCGGCGAGTGCAAAAATTATAATAAAATATATTTCTTTTCTCACCTCCACCATCTATTTTTATGCAACATTTTATAGCCAAAATATACAGATTTTACAAAGAGGCTCCTATGGAGTACAGTAGATGTTTAGGGTGCTAATACCTTCCTTTTGCATAACCAACCCCCTTACCTTGAATCTTTCCCCTTCTTTTTGGGTTACTCGCTCTTTTCCCATTCCTTTGGAAACAATAAAGTGTGGTGGCGATTTTTATTTTGAGTTGTATAAGTCTAGTCAATCCAATGGCTTGGTCTTAAACATTTCTACCACTACAGAAAAATGGCGACTTCACTGGGAAAAGATGACCTCTTGATGGTCCATCCCTAAGTGGGTTGAGCCTATCTTTGTTTATATATGTATATGTGCTATTATTTGTTATATATTATATGTTGTATATGTGTTTGTATAGATTTTCCCGGTTTTCAGGGTACTTGGTGATTACTCATGATCCTATACCCGGACTTGGGCAAACTTTAAGATAGGAAGGGCGGTATAGTCATGTTAACTTTGAGGGAGTAATCCCAAAAAAGGAGGCATGAGATACCTCACTCAGTGTAGGCCCCTTTGACTATAGTGTCATTTACCGAGTAATCGGGAAGACGTACTGCTTTTGACCTGGGAGCCTGCTGAAGCTGAGGACCGTAGAATACATAACCCATCTTGGCCTTTTAGGTGTAGTGAGGAAGCTATGACGGAGTAATCCAGAAATAGTTGTCACGCGATACTATGCTCGGACGAGTTTTTCTTGAGAATATTACTAATTACCGAGTTAATTGGGTAGTTAGTAATATCTGAAGGAAAAGGATGTAGACTCTAGGAACCTCTAGAACCTTGTTCGGCAGGTGATAACTTTTAGACCATACATTATGGGTAGTACCTTCAACCTCATGATCGTGACGTTGAACCTATGAACCCTATATGTGTAATCTTGTGTGTGATTGTTGCATCATGCATCCATGCACTCATAAGCATCTTTTGAAGAAATTTTATTTCAAGGGACTTAAAAGTTGACCATTTGTGAATATCTCAGGTACTTTTTGACTATGAATTCTGGAAAAAGAAAGACCAGAAAATACAGTTTCAAAGATCCCAAGATAGATGAGTTGATCAGTCTAATTCCTGAGATTGAGTGTTCTGCAGATTTTTGGAAGAAGTATGGATCCATCATTCTTCTCATGAAGCTTAGGATAAAGGAAGGTATTATCTCGACCTTGGTCCAGTTCTATGATCCGATGTATCATTGCTTTACTTTCCTTGACTATCAGTTGATGCCTACAGTGGAGGAGTATTCTTATCTATTGGATTTACCCATTATCGATCGTGTTCCTTTTACCGATTTAGAGGGTGAGCCAAAACCACATGAGATTATTGCTTTGATCCATCTGGGGAAGTCTGAGGTTGAAGCCCATATGACTACTAAAGGAGGGATTAGAGGATTACCAGCTCAGTTCTTATTGGAGAAAGCTCGTTACTTTTCCAGGATGAAGAGTACAGTTGCTTTTGAGGCCATCTTTGCTCTACTTGCTTACGGGTTATTCTTATTTCCTAATATGGATAAGTTTGTTGACATTAATGCTATCAGGATCTTCATGATTGTAAACCCAGTTCCTACATTGTTGGGTGATGCTTATTACTCTATTCATCTTCGGAATTCTTATCATGAGGGAATGATTGTATGTTACACGCCTTTGTTGTACCGATGGTTTATCTCTCATATGCCTCAATCTGATGCTTTCTGGGATGTCAGGAAGGAACCTTGTTGGGATCCTAAGATCATGGCACTTACTCACTTAGATATTGATTAGTATCATCGGTCTTACCATGATGTAGAGATTGTCGACAGTTGTGGTAGATTCCCCAATGTACCTCTTCTTGGTACAAAGGGAGGAATTAACTACAACCCTGTTCTTGCACGATGATAGCTTGGTTATCTGATGAGGGATAAACCAAATAGTATTCATTTGAGCAGTTTCTCTCTGAAGGAGGGAGCAGATTGTGAAGGCTTGGCGTCACATTCATAGGAAGAGTAGGAAAGACTTGGGACCTAGGGGGGTTGTTTCTTTGGAGCCTTATCTTCAATGGGTCCAAACAAGAGCTATTCAGTTGAAGATGTCGTATTCCTGGGAAACACCTATGCCTATTTTTTTGTGAATACCACTCCTCCCTTATTGGATGATGTGGAAGAGCTACAACTTATTTTGGTCAGGACGCAGCAGGAAAAGGATGCTTGGAAGAATAAGTGCCAAACTTTAGAGATTTCCTATAGAGCAGACTTGAAGGAGGGAGACGACTTGATTGAGATCCTTGAGAGTCGGGATGTAGAGATGATGGAAAGGCAAGGAGATTTATTTTCTCCTAAACCTCAGTCAGTTGATAGTTGCTCGCTTCCTAGTTCAGGTGATTAGAAGGAAGTTGCCACCAGATATGCTGAAGAAAACCAGACGTTAAAGGCTCAGATTACCAGGCTTATAGGGAAGCGCCAGCGTATAGAGTGATCTCCATAAGCTTTACTTCCTAGGGTTTTAGACTTTATTTTCATCTTGTACTTGGGATTTTTGAAACTTGTAACCTATTTTGAAGTTATTATAATAAAAAAATTTAGTATTTCAAATGTGTTATTACTTTGATATTTGCAAAGTGTCTATAAATCTTTAAGTCCCTTGAAATATTAATAATAAAAGTAAATCATGTGCACCACATATCATGCATCATATTGCACATATTTCTTGCATTTGTTATGCATATCCAGGTGTCTTACCAAGCTTCTTTACTTTGTTCAGTAAGCTGACTCACCACTACAACACTAGAGCTAATTTCAGAAGGAAGATGGACAACTTAGAATAAGAGAATCGCGAGCTGCGCGAGGAGGTTTCTGCTTTGATGGCCAGCATGGCCAATCTTACTACTCTGATGGAATCTCTGGTGGCTGCTCAGAATCAGCCACCGAGTGTTCAACCTCAACCAACAAGGGCTACTGTTCCCGTGTCTGCTACCCCAGCTATTATTCAGAATCACATGCCTCAAGGTTATCCATGGGGAATTCCAGAGAACTTTGTACTTGAAGGTATCAATATAGGTCCTCAAGAAGCTCCGGTTGTTCATACTATTGTTACTTCCGCACCTCCTGTGGTGCACGTTTCTCCTGCTGCACCTCCTTTGGTGAATACGATTCCATTTGCTAATGATGATATGTGTCGTCTTTTTCCTCCACTAAGTGAAGACTTGGGTCTTTATGATAGAATGGATGATTTTCAAGAGCAGTTTGAAAAGATGTGAATGATTTATGCTTGGTCCTGAATGTTAAGATACCTGCAAAGTTTAAGGCCCCGGAGTTTGAAAAGTACAAGGGCAACACTTGCCCTCGTGCTGATCTGGTGATGCATGTAAGGAGAATGTCTACCCATATTGTGATACGGTGGGAGAACTAACTTGAAGGTTTTGCATTTTATCGCAAATGTTGCGGTTAGCAAGAGTCGTCATCGACTTTTCTTTTATCCAAAAGGAAAGGTGAAAAAGCACGGGAAAGACCTTTGAGATTATTTCTTGAGTTTGGGGGTAGATTATGAAAAGGGAAGGTACTAGCACCCTTTTCATCCATGGTTTTCCATGGGCTCTTAGTTACTTGCTAGATCACTTGCTTTTTGTTTGGAATTGTGCTTGGTGTGGTTTTTTGAAAGTATTTTGTAAAGAGGCCAGTGTTTAGGCAATATTTGTAATGATTCTTGTTTGTAAGAATGTATACAAAGACGTTTGATCTTTTGAAAATGTTTTCAAGTTTGTAAGATATTTGAAAGTGTAAGTGTTTGTTTTGTAAAGAGCAAGGATGTTTGTTTGAAATTGAACAAGTAATTAGGAGCATTCTACCTACTCAAAAGTCTTTCTTGTTCATTTTCCTTTCTTTTGACATTGTCATCTTACCATTGATTTGGTAAGTAACTCTATCTTTGGATGTAAACGGGACGGGCGTGGTTCATCGTATAACCATGATTAGAAATGTTTCAAGGTATCTTAGAATTTTCTTTAAGGGACTAAGATCATTTGAAAGGCAACTTAGATAGCGTCATCGAGAGACTATGATCTTGTATTTGTTTGTTTTTGCTAAGACACCTTACATGCGTAATATGGCCATTTTGTATAAGGAAACCAAGTGGAATAACCCTAGGGGTGCTTGTGTGCAAGTGTATTATTTTCATGCTTGATTTTGTCTTGAATTATGGTTTTCTAAGTATTGGTTTTAATCTTTCCATACAAACCCTAATTACTAGCATGTTGTATATAAAAGCAATAAATTGTGGAATTTAAAGTTACTATGCTATTACAACATTTGTGGGGAGGGGGTGTACAAATTGAATGGGGATTGCAAGAATTTTAAACCTAGTTAGTCTATTACAACATATTGAATTGGTATCAATGTACAAAGAAATAAGTAAATACAAAGTACAAAATAAATAAATGTACAAAAATGCAAAATGTAAAGAAAATGGATCTTTGTTTAGTTTTTATAAGAGAAAGGGAAATTGTCTTAACCTAATTAATTAAAGAAAATAATTAATTAAACTTAAATTTATTAAGAAAAGATTTTAAATAAAACCCTAGTTCTAATAATTAATCAAAAGAAAATGAGTTTAAGAAAAGTATTTTTTGGGTATTTTTGTCTTGAAAATATTTATAGCATTATAAAGTATTTTTAGTCTTTAACATTAAAATAATATATTTTAAATGGTGTGAAAGAAAATAAAGAAAAACATAGTATTAATTAAATTTACAAGATAAATTAGTAAAAATAAATAAAGTATAGTTAATAAAAAATATTTTTTGTGAGAAAAATAAAATAAACTAAGTTAAAATGAAAATCTAATTTTTTGTGATTTTTTAATATTAGGAAAAATATTTAAGAAAATAAAAATGAAATAAATAAAAATAAAATAGAAAAAATAAATAAACTTGGGCCAGGGGCGCAAACAGCCTGCAGGGGGTTAGCTAGCAAAAATAAAAAAAACAAGTCAGGCCCAAAGAGGCCCAGCGCCTGCCAAAAAGTGCAAAAAATTAAAAGGGTATCACTGGGGCTCGAACCCAGGTCCCAAAGGTTACAGGCGCGCGCTTCTACCACTGGGGTGGCTATACATCCGTTAACATAGGTAAATCAATAAATATACAAGGCAAAATGCGCCCTGATGACTTCATCTTCAACCTCAAGCCAGACCAACTATAACTTGCTCATTTCTCATCAAAAATGAAAATTGTAAACATGAAATTTGTAGCAAATTTTCTCACGGTTTCAGAAATGTAAAGCATTAAAACAATATATCAAAGATAAGCATGAATTTTAATGGCCCTAAACAGAACCCTAAAAATCTCAAAAATTTCAGTTTCAAAATTCTCTAAGCTAAAGCAAAATTAGTGGAAACTATGGACATGGTTAGCTTCAGGGCAATGATATCTACATGTTTTGTTCACAAATAAATCATTGATGATGCATGTATGAAGAGTTCTAAAGTTAGAAAACTTACCTCAAAACTGGAAATCATGTTTTGAGTTTGAGCTTGTTTCAAGTGATGGTGATGATCAAGTTAGCTTCCTTGAGGTCCCAAGAAGCTAATGCAATGATTAGCTTGAGCAATGGATGGCTGAAATGGTCTGGAGAAGTCAATGTGTAGAGCTCTATTTTTTAAAATGGAGGATGGTGTTAATGGTGTTACAGTTCTATAACAGGGTGTGGGATCAACTCTATATGATGTTTAGAAACTTTAGAAACCAAAAGGCCAAGAAACGCACGAGTAGACTATGAGTTTCAAGTTTTTGGTCAGTTTGTGTGAAAATGGAAGTGTGTAGTATGATTCTGAGTTTTAGTTGTTTTCAGTGGTCAAGCATTCGTGTATTTTATGTCAATAGTTTGTGTATGTATAAACAAAAGGATTGGAGTGCATTGACAAGTCAGAAGTACAAGTTCTTAGCTTTTGGCTAGGTTACTTGATTTTGATGAAAAGAGGGAAACAAGTTTCAAGGAGAGGTACAAGCATGGGATGGGTGATTGTAAGTGTTTGAAACATTTCTCATGAGTTATAGGACATGTTTGATCAGAAGAGAACAAGTGCAAGGCTCAAGAACAAGTTTTGTAGAAAAAGTCACTTTATCAAAGTGCCAATGTAACCTTTCTTCCAAAAATGGATATAAAGCATGTCCATGCATTGAATGCTTAAAGTGAGGCCTCTAACAGCTGTGTAAACCATTAATTATGGAGCGCCTAACAAGTTTGAGGCCTTCAAAGTAGAGTTAATGAAACACAAATTTGAATTTGAATTTTGTTCATCACTAAAATGACTTGTATTAAAGTGATAAAACCCTAACTTCATCTCGTCGATTCTCCCTACTCAAGAATGATCTCAAGGAGTTAAATGACATTTTTGAAATCTTGCAATGTGCTCTAAAATCCATCTTTGAATTGCTTTGGAATATTCCCCTTGAAACTATACGAAAAATTGTCATGAATTTAGGTCAAAATCCTGACCAAATTAGGGCAAAATTTCACTAAGTGTTTAGTTTTATGACCACATGTTCATAAAATTATAACTTGAGATCCAAGAATTTTTGGAAGGAGTTGTGTAAATAAAAGTTTTATATTTCATGGAGATATAAAACTTTCATGTTGGAAGTTTCTCTTGAATCATCTTGCATCATGGTGAAAATTTTGCTCAAAGTTATGAAAAAACATGAAATTCCCAACACTTAGAAAAATTTCTAAGTTTAGAAATTTTGACTTTTCAAAATGAAATCTTGACTTTTTGATTTCTTGATGAATAAGTTTCATATTTTGACATGTTTTTATGAATTATGATCTTTGGCACTTGAATTTGACTAAAAAGTCAAAGTTTGACTTTTCAGTATACAGTTGACTTTTGATCAGTTGACTGCAAAATTCACTTGTCAATCTAATGGACTTGCAATGTTTTGAGCCATGTAATTAGGTCAAAATGATGCAACTGGACTCTTGAGATCATGCTTTAAACCAATTAACCATTTGCTAGGTCAAAAATCAGAAATTGCCCTTTCCTAGTCAAAACCCTAATTTTGACCATTTTGTCCTTTTGGAGATTTGATCAAATTTCTTGAGGAGTTGTGGTCCAAACTTGATAAAATGATACCTATTAGTCTAAAATGTTGATGTGGATTAAAAATTATAAATTTTGACTGTAAATTGGCCATGGTTGTCTTTTTCCCCAATACAGCTGATTTTTAGGTCAACTGCTCAATTGACTGAGCAAAAGTGTGATCCAAGGCTTGAAACTTGACATGAGTAATCTTGGGGGTCCATAATGATCCATGAAAGTCACATGTAACATTGGATGTTCAAAAATCCTTGTGCAAACTCAAACCCTAATTTTGGTCATCAGTGCCTAAGGAGGTGTCTTGAGTTGATCAAACCCTAATGCAGTCTTGAGTCAAGGATATATTGTGAGTAAATTATTGATAAGTAAGAGGGAAAATTTTGGGGTACAACAGCTGCCCCTGTTCAATCTTCTTAAACCTGAAGAGTTAGACTGGCGAGTTTTGCCATTCGTGACTCGAAGGTGGAAGATGATTGGGCACTAGAGTGCCTAGAAATTTGCACTCGGCGATGTGATGGTTGAGGGAATGGGCTTAAAGATTCCATTTGGAGAGGTGATGGAAAGTTGTTGGAGATGGGCTTGTAGATGCCATCCAGAAATGATTGTTGAACCGTCAACTAAAACTGAATGAGTATCAGAATGGCATCCATGTCTGAAGCGTATCTGAACCGTATCTGAAAGCTGAATGAGTATCAGAATGGCATCTGTGTCTGGATGTATCTGAACTGTATCTGAAAGAAACTCTGAATGAGTATCAAAATAGCATCTGTATCCGGAGCGTATCTGAACTGTATCTAAAATAAACTCTTAATGAGTATCAGAATGTCGTCCGTGTCCGGAGCGTATTTGAACTGTATCTGAAAGAAACTCTGAATGAGTATCAGAATAGAGTTCGTGTCTGGAGCATATCTGAACTGTATCTGAAAGTTGAAACTGAATGAGTATCAGAATGGCATCCGTGTCTGGAGCGTATCTGAACTGTATATGAAAACTTTGTTGTTAATGGTAGCTGTTAACCTTATCCTGGAAAGGGTAAAATGTTAGCCAAAATGCAAAGTCATGTTGTATGAAATGCATGGTATGATGCATTCATGTTATCGATGTTTATGATATATGGATGCGATGTATGCGTATGTGAGATAGTCTGTTGCACTGCTGTTGTATTGGGGAAAATAAATCTCTGGCCACTGCTGAGGATATGTAAGTCTTCATGTTGTGAAGTTGAAGTGTTGATGAATTTCCATCTAGAGAAATAAACTCTGTTGTCAGGGAAATGCTGCGTACTGCTTGTAAAATCCTGAGAAATTCAGCAACTTCTACCGGGGATTGATAACTAGAAGCTTTGTTCCACTTGGGACTAAACTGCACACTGCGGGGGATTTATAGAAATAGCATAGAGAGATTTCCCCACCTATTAAAGCCGTAAGTGATTGTATTTCTATTTTTTTATTCGTAAACAGTAATTATATTCAAATACATATGTTTAACAATAAATCATTAGACGTTTTTGTAAACAAAACACAAGAGCAAAGAAAAACATATAGTTTTACACTTTCAAAGGGGTATCTTTGTATTGACTTTGAGTAAGTATTTTTGTACAATGAGACAAACATTCTAGTAAGAGAATGTCGTCGTAAAAAATGAAATTTTTTATAAAAAGAAAAGATAGCTATGTGCAATACACCCGTGGGGTTCCCATTCTGCTATAGCCTTCGTATCTCTGAGCATCTTGTCTATTTGTTGCCTCATCCGAAGATGATTGAATTGATCAGAACCTCTGAGTTTTTCAGTGGAAGCCAAAGGTTGTCCGTAAGGTGATCCAAAGGGACATATTCATACACTTTAATTCCCTAACTTTTTCCTGGACCGCCCTTTCGGGTTTTCAGTTCACCGGGAAACCCTTTTTTGCCCAAGTCGCCCTTTTGGGTTTTCAACTTATCGGGTGTACAGATTTTTTTTGTTTTATCCCTAATTTTTGCCTGAACCTTTTTGGTTCACCGGGATGCCCTTCTTTTGCCTAGGTGTGTCAATCGAGCGGGTCTCTTATGTGTAGTATCTTTTGACTATGTCTGCGTTCGCAGGGTGCGGAAGGTCGTCGCCATCCATGGTGGTCAAGATCATTGCTCCACCAGAGAATATGTTTTTTATTACAAATGGTCCTTTGTATGTAGGAGTCCATTTTCCCTTGGGATCACCTTGCGGAAATATGATATGTTTGATCACCAAATCCCCAACTTGATACAGTTGTCGTTTGACCTTTTTGTTGAAAGCCTTGATCATCCGTTTTTTATACATTTGACCATGACAGACAGCAGTAAGCCTTTTCCCATCAATCAAATTTAGTTGATCAAGTCGAGTCTAGATCCAGTCATCTTCATTCAGCCATGCATCCTTCATAATTCTTAGAGAGGGGATCTGGACCTCAATAGGAAAGACAACCTCCATGGAGTATACCAGAGAATAGGGTGTTGCCCCGGTTGATGTGTGAGTTGTGGTACGATACCCATGGAGAGAGAATGGTAGAATCTCATGCCAGTCTTTGTATGTGACTTTCATTTTCTCTATGATCTTTTTAATGTTCTTATTTGCGGCTTCGACAACACCATTCATCTTTGGCCGATAAGGGGAAGAATTGTGATGCTGGATCTTTAACTGCTTGCACAGGGCTGTGATCATAGTATTGTTCAGGTTCATACCATTGTCTGTAATGATCCTCTCCGGGATACCGTACCGACAGATGAGATTCTACTTGATGAAACGGGCAACAACATTCTTGGTAACGGAAGCGAAAGAAGTTACGTCCACCCACTTGGTAAAATAGTCAATGGCCACTAAGATGAAGCAGTGTCCGTTGGAGGCTGTTGGCTTGATTTCCCCGATCATATCAATCCCCCATATAGCAAAGGGCCAAGGAGCCATGAAGATATTCAGAGGAACCGGAGGTACGTGCACCTTGTCAGCATAGATCTGACACTTATGGCTGGTTCGAGAGTGTTGATAGTAATCTGCTTCCATGGTAGACCAGTAGTAGCCTGCCCATAGGATTTTCTTTTCCATCGTATGCCCACTGAAATGGGTGCCAAAAGTGCCTTCATGTAATTCAGCCATGATCCTTTCAGCTTCGACCTTGTCTATGCACCAAAGTAACACAGAGTCATGGTTGCGTTTGTAAAGAATGTTGTTACTCAGAAAGAACTTAGTAGAGAATCTCCTTAATAACTTCTTATCATTGATTGAAGCTCCTTCTGGATATTCTTAAGCCTCGAGATACCTCTTGACTTTGTGAAACCAAGGTTGGTCCACTACTTCTTCAGTATTAATCTCGTGACAGTGTGCTGGTTCATCCATTTGTTCGATGGTGATCTGGGGAGCCTCGTTATCCCATTTAAGTTTAAACATGGACGACATTGTGGCTAGTGCATCTGCTAGCTGATTTTCTTCTCGCGGAAAATGCTCGAAGGTAATCTTCTCAAAATGTGGGAGCAATGTCAAAACATGTTCTTTGTAAGGGATAAGGTTAGGGTGTTTGGTGTCTCATTCCCCTTTGATCTAGATAATAACGAAAGCTGAATCTCCGAATACACCCAAGGATTTGATCCCCAAGTCTATGGCAGCTTTGAGACCAAAGATGCATGCTTCGTATCCCGCCATGTTGTTTGTACAATTGAAGCAGGGTCTTGCAGTAAAAGGAGTATGACACCCTTCAGGAGATATGAGTATAACACTGATGTCGTTGTCGAGTGCATTAGATACCCCATCAAAAACCAGGGTCCATCGAGATCCTTGTTCAGGTTCGTCATATGGCCTGAATTCTTCATAGTTGTTTACCATCATGATGTCCTCATTTGGGAATTCGAACTTCATGGATTGGTAGTCTTCCACAGCTTGGTGAGCAAGGTGATCAGCTAGTACACTGCCCTTTATTGCTTTTTGGGTAGTATATTGTATGTCATATTCTGTCAAGATCATCTGCCATCTCGCTATTCTCCCAGAGAAGGCAAGTTTCTCGAAGATGTATTTTATCAGATCCATTTTAGATATCAACAAAGTATTATGGGTCAGCATATACTGTCTTAGCCGGCGAGCAGCCCATGCCAGAGCGCAGCAAGTTTTCTCGAGCAGTGAATATCTTGGTTCACAGTCGGCAAACTTTTTGCTCAAGTAATAGATAGCATACTCTTTTCGGCCAAACTCGTCATGCTTCCCTATCACACACCCCATTGAATTTTCCAAAACAGTCAGATACATGATCAATGGTCTTCCCTCGACTGGTAGCATCAACACAGGAGGCTCTTGCAGGTACTCTTTGATCTTGTCAAAAGCATTTTGGCATTCATCATTCCATTTGACTACTTGATCTTTCATCAGTAGTTTGAAGATTGGTTCACAAGTAGCTGTCATATGAGAAATGAATATGGCAATGTAGTTCAAACGTCCCAAGAATCCTCTGACTTCCTTCTCAGTACGAGGAGCAGGCATCTCTTGTATCGCTTTCACCTTGGCAGGATCTACTTCAATACCCTTATTGTTGACGATAAAACCTAAGAGCTTACCAGACCTTACTCCAAACGTGCATTTATTTGGGTTTAACCTCAGCTTGTACTTCTTTAGTCTCTCAAACAGTTTCTGTAAATGATCAAGATGCTCTTCTTCTGTTTGAGATCTAGCTATCATGTCATCCACGTAGACCTCTATTTCATGATGTATCATGTCATGAAATAGAGCTACCATGGCACGCTGATAGGTTTCCCCAGCATTCTTCAATCCGAATGGCATAACCTTGTAGCAGAATGTCCCCCATTGTGTGACAAAGGTTGTCTTCTCCATGTCCTCATGCGCCATTTTGATTTGGTTGTAACCTGAGAAGCCGTCCATGAAGGAAAACACTTTGTGTTGTGCCGTATTGTCAACTAGGATATCAATATGGGGAAGTGGGAAATCATCCTTAGGGCTTTCCCTATTAAAATCTCTATAGTCCATGCACATTCGTACCTTGCCGTCTTTTTTGGGCACGAGAATAACATTGGCAACCCCATTGCGGATAAGAGGTGATGGCCAAGAATCCTGTGTTGAATTGCTTCATGACTTCAGCTTTAATCTTCTCTGACATATCTGGTCACATTCAACGGATCTTTTGTTTTACTAGTGGGTAGTCCTCTTTTGTAGGTAGACGATGTACCATAATATCTGCATCAAGTTCTGGCATGTCTTCATACGACTAGGAAAAGACCTCAACATACTCGTATAACAACTGAATCAGACGCTCCTTGACACTGGGTTCCAGATTGGTACCCACCTTGACTTCACTTTTGTCTTCTTCGGTACCTAGATTGATTGTATCCACTGGTTCCTCGTGGGGATGAATGGTTCTCTCTTCTTGTTGTAGTAATCTGGAAAGTTCACCTGGTACTTCACAATCTTCCTCGCCTTCGTCTTCGGCTTGGTAGATTAGATTTTCAGAGTCACAGAAAGCCATAGTAGAACTGTTACCCATGGGATCCCGAATGGATGTAGACCTGCATTGTGAGTGTGAGTGTGTGTAAGAGTATAGCCATCTCTGAAAGAAATGAAAATGTAAAAAAGAAAAACAATTAGCACAAAGTTTGTATGCAAAAACGTCCATGATTCATTGATGTCATATGAAAATGAGATAATAACCCTTACAAATGGACCATTGTGCCTCGGGTAAGACACAAGGTTTTAAGAGTCTGAATTGTTTTAATATTACAGATCTAACAAAATGTAAAGACAAATTATTGTGGGATAAAAGTGATCGGGACAAAATCTCTAGCCTCCCAGTTGTTGAGCCCTCCACTGATAGTTGGGAAAATCCAATCCTCCAGGTTGTAGCTGTCTTCATCATCCTCCACAATGTTGACTTGGTGGTTGCTGATCTTCAAGGGTGGTCCTCCAGCATGGGAACGGCGTACAGCCTTCTGGGCACCTGAAGTGAAACCCATACCAAACTTGTCAGATTTGTATGGGATATCTAGGAGTTGTCCCCAAATAGTGCACCCACCTTCTTCTATCACTGCCTTGGCATCCTTTAAAGATGACATCCTGAGTGGAGGCCTTGTGATCTTGGGAACTTGAGACACAACCTTGGTTACTGCCACATCTTGCGGAACTTCTTCAAAGTGATGGAATTAAGTTTCAATAAATTCACCATCTAACTCCACATATCTGAAGGAATTGAGATGGCTGATCATATAATCTTCTTCTCCATGAACGGTGATGATCTTCCCTTGAATAGGGTATTTCAGCATTTGGTGCAACGTAGAAGTAACATCGCCAGCATTATGGATCCACGGTCGGCCTAGCAAGCAGGAATATGAAGGGCGAATATTCATTACATAAAAAGTTGAATCAAATTTTTGGGTTCCAACCTTTATGGGGATATCCACTTCCCCATGCACCATCCTTTTTGAGCCGTCAAAGTCCCTCACTACTATGTTGCTTGGTTTCAATGTCAATCCCTCCCAATCAAGCCTATCAAGAGCCTTTTTAGGCAATACATTCATAGACGAACTGGTGTCCACCAAAACATGAGCCAAGGTTATTCCCTTGCATTCCATTGAGACATGTAATGCCTCATTATGCTTCCTCCCTCTTGGCGTTAAATCAGCATCTGAGAAACCTAAACCATTATCTGCAGTCAAGCTGGCTACGCAGTCTTGGAACTGATCGGCAGATGTTTCTTGGGGTACATGGGCAGTTTTCAGGAATTTTACCAAGGCTTTTGCATGAGCCTCGGAACATAGTGATAAAGCCAGCATGGAAATTTTTGATGGAGTTTTCCCTAGTTTCTCAACTACATTGTGTTCACTTATTTTTATGATCTTTAGAATTTCCTCTATCTCTTTCTGGGATGTCTCAGGGATAGCCAATGATTGTGCCTTCGTCCAGACAGGCTCAATCAGAATACTTTTACCTCGAGTCTCAGTTGACTCGAAAGCAGGAATGTCAGTAGGAATGATAACAGGGGTTGTATCAGCTTTGTCAGTTGGAGTAGAGATGATTGTAGAACTGGGAATAGCCTTTGGAGGAGCAACAACAACAGGAATGATTACGGGTCCATAAACTGCTTTTGGGCGAGAAATTTCTGGAGAGAATATCCTTCCGCTTCGGGTAATCTTGCTAGTCCCTACAATATTATTGACATTGGAGTCAACCTTCTCAGAACTTGAATCTTCGGAAGCTGGCCAATCTTGCTTGATACTGTGGTAGTAGACATCCCCCCATAATTCCATGATACAATTTTGTCTGACGAATACGGGATTGGTCCAGGCATTGTAATTATCAAAGGAGCTACTTTTGGAACTGGTGTAATTCTAACGGGTCTTTTGGTGGAGACCCTGGAAGAATTGTCAGAAATGGTCACAATGGAAACATCATCATAAGAAATAGGTGGAACAGAAGTCTTTTCAAACAAAATTTCCTTGTTGTCTATTAGGCACTAAACGCCTGCTTTCAACAAAGGACAGTTGGCTGGTGAGGAAAAACAGAAATGACAGCTTTCATCACATCCTAGGAAAAAAATTGGCATTCAAGTTCTTTTTGATATTTAGGAGTGGGGTCACAAGTTCATCAACTGAAGTAACAAACATATCCTCTTCAATGGTGTTGGCATTGAGGCCGTGTTTGGGCATAGGGGCAGAAATGACATTGGGCTTTTCTGGCGCATCGAATTCAATCTCTTTGCCTTCAAGGAGGTCTTGTACTTTGTTCTTCAGAGCCCAACAGTTGTTAGTGTCATGGCCGGGACTCTCATAGTAGTATGCACAATGGGTATTAGGATGATAGTAAGGAGAGGTTGTGTTAGGATACTTTGGAGCTTCTTTTAAAGTCAGTAGGTTGGATCTTAACAGATGTGGCAATACTTGAGATAGTGTCATATTAATTCTGGTGAATTGTCTGACTGGTCTTTCCATTCTTGGTTGGTTGTTTCTTTGTTGATCAGGCGTAGGTTTAGGAATCATAACAGCCCCCACCATTGGACGGCGTTCGGCCCTATTTTGATTTCTCTGAGGATATACAGCAACCACTTCTTTCTTTCTGATGAATGGCTTCCTTACAGCAGCAGAGGATGCATATTTTTTAATCTTTCCATTCTTTATCCCGGCTTCTACCCTTTCTCTGGTCAATATCAATTCAGTAAAACCTGCCGATGAACTCCCAATTAAGTGATTGAAGAATGGACCAGACAAGGTGCCCAAAAACATGTCTACCAACTCTCTTTCAGATAGGGGAGGTTGAACTCTTCCGGCCAAGTCCCTTCATTTTTGTGCATAGTCCTTGAAGCCTTCACTTAAAACCATGGCCATACTCTGGAGTTGAGTACAGGTAGGCGTAAGATCAACATTGTATTGGTATTGTTTGTAAAAAGTTGCAGCAAGATCTTCCCAGTTATGAACATTGGATCTTTCTAACTGATAAAACCAATCAAGTTGAGTTCCAGACAGACTGTCTTGGAAGAAGTGTACCCATAAATCTTTGTCAGCGGTATGGGGCTGGATTTTCCTCACATAGGACCGGAGATGCATTTTGGGGCATGAGACTCCGTCATATTTGGCGAACACAGGTGCTTTGAATTTTGGAGGAATTACAATTCCCGGTACCAATCCCAAGTCCTCAAAGTCCAATCCAGACACTTTTTGGATTTCCATTGCACTCAACAGTTCTTCTAGATGCTTATACTTGTCGTCGGCTGGAGGGTATTGTTCTTCAGAATAGTCTTCTTCTTCCTCTTCCTCTTCTGAATCTGACTGGACAACTGTTCCTTTCCCTTCCCATCTTGATTGTCTTTCTCACCGGATGTCGTTGCAAAATCTAAAGCCCTTCTTGTTTGCCCTTGGAATCTTCTTCCCATGTTTAGAACTTCGGTTATTTTCTTTTTCTTCTTTTTCTCTTCCATCAGCAAAGTATTCAACTCTTCTTGTCCTTTGGCTAGATTTAAGAACATTTGTTGAAACTGTGCATTCTGAGCTTGGAGTGAAGTAGTGAAAAACACAAGAAGGGGGGGTTGAATTGTAAAACTGAAATCTAATGCAATGAACAAGATATTTTTATCCTGGTTCGTTCGATCTCAAACTACTCCAGTCCACCCGTCAAGGTGATTTCGCCTCTCTCCAACGAGGTCTTAATCCACTATATTCAACTGAATATTACAGACTGCTTTAACAACTGCTAAAGCCTTCTTGATGCAAACCACAACCCGGTTTGTCAAGGAAACACTTTCTTACAAAGAAATCAAATCTAAGTGTGTGAATGTTTTCTACAAAACTGTATCACAACTGTGATGTATACACAAATTAAAGCTTAGAAACTAGATTGCTAAACAATGATAGAATATCAGAATGTGTAGTGTTTAGAAAAACTGAGAGAAAGAAGATTTTGATCAGCTTTTATGCGTGTAAAGATTTGGAGAGCATTAGCCATTTCAATCTTCAAAGTCTTGTTTATATAGCACTGAGATGTTGAACGTTGGATGCAATATTCTTGATTCAATGCTAATAACAAACTTTCCTTATCGAGCAGATCTTGTCTGGAATGAGGCCGTTAGTATTAATTTGCTTTCAATGCACAGTACCGTTGCTTACTTAATGCAAGTTCTGGCTTGGCTCATTCTGACTCTGCTTAGCTGCTGATGAACTGTTGTGTTTCTTTATCAGAGTGTTGAGCGCAGTCTTGTTCATCAGGCTTCAGCATGTACGTGAGTTGATCATCTGATTCTGACATTCTGATATGGCAACTTCTGATGCTGATGTCAGGAACCAAATTCTGATGCTGAATAGGTGTGTTCTTGCTTATATCAATCAGAGTATCTGCAAATTAGAACATAATAATTTAGGCAGCAGATAGTTCATACATGAATCACATAAATGATATATCTTTTCACTTTGTTATCATCAAAACTTAAATGTAGGGTAGTAGATTCAAACTTTGTTCTAACAATCTCCCCCTTTTTGATGATGACAAAAACTAGATATTTTTAAATGAAAATAACGTGAAAAGGTATCAGAGAGATGCATCAGAGTAAGAGGTAAAAAGGATAAGGAGTAAAAAGATATCAGAGTTGAGAGATACTCCCCCTGAGTTTATTACTTCCCTTTGATTACACGTGTTCTTCAGAATCAGATCTTTTTGCCTTTCTTTGAACATCAGAGTATCAGAGTCTTTGACTATCAGAAGCTTTAGATCAGCATATCAGAGCAGAGCTTCAGATCAGCGTATCAGAGTTTTTCTTGTCAGAGCTTTGCTTTGGATTAGAGTATCAGAGCGGATCAGAGCTTCATAGTGATCAGAGCTTCATAGCTTTTAGTCTTCAGAGTGTCCAGGAGCTTCCTTGTACCTGTAGACTTTAAGCAAAACAGAAAAAACATTTTCAAGTAGTAGAGTTAGAATGTTTGAGAATTTCTATCTTAGTACACCGTTATTGTTTAAAATATCATTCTTGTTCTCCCCCTTTTTGTCAGCAATCGAAAAGTGTAGGTGAGTGCTAAAACAATTAAGATCAGAAAAACTTGTCATATTGAAAGGTTCAGAATCAAAACATGAAAATAGTACAAAACATATTCAAATAGTACATCAGAAAATCAAGGAAAACATGAAAAGGACATGAATGAAAAAAGACTAAGGTTGAGGAGGTAAGCGTGTGAACAGGTTCTCCAACATGGCTTTGATCTGATCAGCAGTCTCATTCTTCTTGTGCACCATGCTGACAACAGTGTCAATCTTGCTATCCTGCACATCCATTCTTTCTTTCATCTTCTGGTCGTTTTCATCCATCCTCTGCTGCAGACGCATGTCATTCAGCTTTAGTTCTTCCAGAGTCTGCCTGTCCAAGGCAGCTTGAGAAGCATCAGAAACAGGAAGCTTCTGAGAGCTTTCTGCAACATCTTCTGCTTGACTTTCTTCAGCTTGAATGGTCTTGTCTTCTTCTGGTTGCACCTTTGAAGCTAGCTATTTCTCAGACCAAGGTTCACTGTCCAGAGGGAGCACGTCTTCTTTCAGAAGCTGACTTCCAACTTCATTCAGAAGCTTGCTGAAATTCTGTTGTGCCTGCTCATAGTTGATATCCTGCAACTTGAGGGCTTCAGCACGTACCCAAAGTCTGAATTGTGACCAGAGCTGATCAGAAGCAGCTGGGTCAATCATTCCAGGACAGACTTGCTTCAAAGAAGCAATCCATTGCTGCACACCTGTTTCAAAATTCATAATACCAGAGCCAACATCTGGTTGTTTTGGTTTTGGGATGGCAATTTTATGTTTCAGATCAGCAAGACGGTCAAGACTGGTTAAGTCTATGAAGGTCCTGCTGGGGTTTTCAGAGGTTTTCTTGGCAGCAGTTTGTTTTGGAGATGGAGTTTCAGAATCAGAAATTATGATTGGACTGGGTGGTGTTTTGGGAGTATTTAGTGGTGTAGATTCTGGTGAGGATGGCAATTATGCCAAGGTGATTGTTGTTCCACCTGGCAGCTGGATTGCCAGAGGTGATGGTTGAGGTGAATGAGGTTCAGATGGTTGAGGAGAAGGAGTTTCAGAGTGATGAAACTCAGGTTGAGGTGATGGTGGATTAATTTCTGGTTGAGGAGAGGGAGACGGAATTGCTGGTTGAGGAGAAGTTGTTGGAATTTCTGGTTGTTCAGGGATAAGGGGTTCTTCTGGAATTGATGAAAGTGGTTGTTGTTGTTCTGGTTCTTCAGCAGATTGCTGTTGTTCTGGTTGTGGAGGAGGGACAATTTGTGGTTCAGAGTTTGGTTGATCAGAAGTGTGTTGATCAATGTCAGACAGCACTTTGTCAATTGCTGATGTTGTGGAGATTGTTGGTTTGGGATGTTTGGTTCTGGGTCTTCTGAGTTTTAATGCCTCAGAAGGGTCCTCTTCTGGTACAGTTTCATCTATTGTAGGGATGGGGATTGAGATTCTATGAGAGGTTTGAGGAGGAATAGATGCTGGAATAGTAGAAGAATTTAAAACAGAAGCAGCAGATAAATTACCTCTTTTCTTGGGTGTCTGCTGGGATGAACCTTCTGAAGGTGCCTTCCTCTTCTTCGTCTTCTTCAGAGTCACTTCTTGCTGAGGTTGATGCAGAGCTTTGATAATCAGATTTGGATCTGTACCATCTGCCTTGCACGCATCCAAGTATCTGAGAACCACCTCTGGTTTAGATTCTATCTCAGAAAATAAAGGAAAGTCACTCAGAGGAACTCTTCTGCTGGTGATATTAGCAATAGGAGTAGCTCTGGGTTCCTTTTGGATATTCTCTATCAACTTCATTTTCTTCAAGTTCTTCGCGTTCAGAGGTTTCCCCACTGTTGGTTCAATGGTGCTTAATTCTTGAGCTTCTATCAGATGCTCAATCAGCCTATTCTCTGTCAGAATATCTGATATCAACCTTCCAAAGGGTATCCAATCCCTCTTTGTTCTTTCTTCTTCCCTGGTTTCCTTCACACTTGTTCTGATGTGGTTGAACAAAAAATGAGCCAAATTGATTTTTACCTTCTGATCAATAAAGTAGATCAGAAACTGCTGATCCACATTTATGTAATCAGGTGAACTGGTTGGCTTCCTATGGTTGAAGCACCCCAGAATTATCTTAGCCCAAACTCTGTAATGATCCTTCAGATCTTTGATCTTGCTGCTGGGCACCCCATGGGTGAAAATCCTTGCAGCTATCACGCCCACGTCAGCATATCTCTCAGCCATGTCCACACAACGGACGCCACCGCCACTGTAACTGATTAACCTTGCAATGTGATCCTCAGTGATCACAATCTTCTTCCCCATAACGAAGGAGGTGACTAGATGTGTTAAAGCCTTGGCATGAATCCAGAATTCCTTGACTAACATAGGGAATGTTGGTCCAACCAACCTGTCAAAATACCTTTCCCACTTCTGTGCCCTAACTTCTTCAGTTAGGTCAAAACCGTTTTCCTTCATGCTTCCAAAATCAATGATCAATTCAGATAACACTTCAAGATTCTTCACAGGAGTGAGGAGTGTTCTGAATGGCACTTGATACTGCTCAGATGATGCTTTCTTCTGAGGACCTGCAGAAGCACTGCTGGAGGTTGCCATGTTCACACTAAAAAGGTTTTGAGAAGAAACTGAGAAAAGGAGGTTTTGCAAGAGATGAACACAAAAAATGCAGAGAATGCTTGAGTATTAGTGAGAAACTGTAAAGAATTAGAATGAGAGGTTAATGTGTTTAAATAGAGTTTCAAAATATTTTGAAAAGATAAACGTTTTTAAGAAAGAGAAAAATCATGATTGCATTTTAAAAGCATGATTACTTTTTATTAAATGCTTGCTGATTTTGGGGGATTTGAGAAAGATACTTAAAAACGGTTACCAGACATGTGTCTCAATGCACCCAATGAGCGCTTTGCCTTCTCAGAAGCGTGCACGCGTTCTGCTTCAGAGATTTTCTGATGATTGGATGACACTTGTTTGATGTAGTGATCAGCACGTCTGTCTTTGAGCTTAGACTCTCAGATCTTTAGACTTGCATCTGATACAATCTGCATGTTCTATCTTTCTGAAAGAAGATTGATCAGAAGTTCACAGTAAAACAATTACATTCTGAAGGTAAATATATGGAATTAAAACATTTTCACTCTGGACAGATTTTCATGCTGAGATGTTTCAGAATGAAATTAAACCTATCTTATGAAAGGGGTTTAGTAATGATATCAGCCCATTGATGGTCTGTATCTATAAATTTTAAGTTCAAAATACCTTTCTGAATATAGTCCCTAATGAAGTGATGTTTTATTTCTATATGCTTAGCTCTAGAATGTAAAATGGGATTCTTACTTAAGCAAATAGCAGAAGTATTATCACAGAGTATAGGAATGTTACTCTCAAAAATCTGGAAGTCTTCAAGCTGACTTTTCATCCAGAGCATTTGTGTGCTACATCCTGCTGCTGCTATGTACTCAGCTTCTGCTGTTGATAGTGAAATTGTTGATTGCCTTTTGCTGGACCAAGAGATCAGATTTTCTCCCAGAAACTGGCAGCTTCCAGAAGTACTTTTACGTTCCACTCTGTCTCCAGCAAAATCAGCATCGCAATAGCCTACTAAGCTGTAATCACTAGATTTTCTATAAAACAAACCCAGATTAGTAGTACCTTTCAGATACTTGAAAATTCGCTTAACAGCTGTTAAGTGAGATTCTCTAGGATCTGATTGGAATCTAGCACAAATACAAACACTGAATAATATGTCAGGTCTTGAAGCAGTCAGATAGAGGAGAGAACCAATCATACCTCTGTAGACTTTCTGTTCTACATTTTTGCTTACCTCTTCTCTTTCCAAAATGCACGTGGGATGCATTGGAATCTTTGATGGATTACATTCTGAGAGGTCAAATTTCTTCAGAAGATCTCTGATGTATTTGCTCTGATGAATGTAAGTTCCCTCTGGAGTTTGATTGATCTGAATTCCTAGAAAGAATTTCAGTTCCCCCATGAGGCTCATCTCAAATTCTGCCTGCATACACTTAGCAAATTTTCTTCCAAGAGAAGGATTAGTAGAACCAAAAATAATATCATCAACATAAATTTGACAAACTAAGATGTCATTCTTAACTGATTTACAGAATAGAGTGGTGTCCACTTTCCCTCTGGTGAATTCATTTTCTAATAGAAAGTTACTTAGCCTTTCATACCAAGCTCTGGGTGCTTGTTTCATACCATATAGTGACTTCTTTAGTTTGAAAACATGTTCTGGATGTTTTGTATTTTCAAAACCAGGGGGTTGGTGTACATAGACTTCTTCTTCTATATAACCATTTAAGAATGCACTTTTGACATCCATCTGATACAGAGTGATGCCTCTATTAACAGCAAATGAAATTAAAAGTCTGATAGATTCTAACCTGGCGACTGGGGCAAAGGTTTCTGTATAGTCTATCCCCTCTTGCTGACTATAACCTTGTGCAACCAGTCGTGCCTTGTTTCTGATGACTTCACCTTGTTCATTTAGCTTGTTTCTGAACACCCATCTTGTTCCAATGACGTTGAATCCTTTTGGTCTGGGAACGAGATCCCATACGTCGTTTCTGGTGAATTGATTCAGCTCTTCTTGCATTGCCAGAATCCAGTCATTATCCAGAAGTGCTTCATCAATATAAGAAGGTTCAATCAGAGACACAAGTCCCGTAAGAGTTTCTTCAGAGTTTCTGAAGCTTGCTCTTGTTCTGATTGGATCTTCCTTTCTTCCTAAGATAGTCTCTTCTGGGTGATCCAAGCTGCTTCTGGGTAATCTCTTATGAGGTTGATCAGCAGCTGCTGTAGGATTGCTAGCAGTGCTCCTTTCAGACGTTGAAGGAGTGTCTGTGTTGAGAGCTTCTGATGACTTGTCTTCAGAACCTGTAAATTCAATTTCCATACCTGCAAAAACTTGATTCTGCTTTGAGTTTTCAGAGTCAAGCTTATCATCAAAACGAACACTGATTGATTCTTCCACAATCTGTGTTTCTGTATTGTATACTCTGTACCCTCTTGAGCGTTCAGAGTATCCTAACATAATACACTTCTGTGCTTTAGAGTCAAACTTGTTCAAATAATTCTTTGTATTTAATATAAAGCAAGTACATCCAAATGGATGAAAATATGAAATGTTGGGCTTTCTGTTCTTTCACAATTCATATGGAGTCTTTTCCAGAATAGGTCTTATTGAGATTCTATTCTGAATGTAGCACGCTGTGTTTATTGCCTCTGCCCAGAAGGTCTTAGCAACGTTTGTCTCATTGATCATGGTTCTGGTCATTTCTTGCAATGTTCTGTTCTTTCGTTCTACAACTCCATTTTGTTGGGGAGTTCTAGGACAAGAGAAATCATGCAGAATGCCTATGTCATTAAAGAATGACTCAAAATCTTTGTTTTCAAATTCTCCACCATGATCACTTCTGACTTTAACGATTCTAAGATCCTTTTCATTCTGAACTTGGTTACAGAAGGTAACAAACAGAGTGTGACTCGTCCTTGTGTCTTAAGAACTTTACCCATGTCCATCTGCTATAGTCATCTACGATTACTAACCCATACTTCTTACCACTGACTGAAGCAGTTTTAACTGGTCCAAATAAGTCAATGTGCAGAAGTTCTAATGGCTTAGAGGTAGAAACAACATTTTTGGATTTAAAAGAGGGTTTTGCAATCTTGCCTTTCTGACATGCTTCACACAGAGCATCTGAATTGAACTTCAAATTAGGAAGTCCTCTGACCAGATTGAGTTTGTTAATCTGAGATATTCTTCTCATACTAACATGCCCCAATCTTCTGTGCCAGATCCACTGCTCGTTGTTAACAGACAGAAGACATTTTACATTCTGACTCTTTAGTTCAGAAAGTTTGATTTTGTAAATGTTGTTTTTCCTCTTACCATTAAACAGGATAGTCCCATCTTTCTGACTAACAGCTTTACATGATTTTTGATTAAAGATTATATCATAACCGTTATCACTTAATTGACTTATGGATAACAGATTATGCATCAATCCATCTACTAGCAGAACATTATTAATAGAGGGAAGATTTCCATTACCTATAGTTCCAGAGCCAATTATCTTTCCCCTCTGATTGCCTCCAAAGCCAACGTGGCCTCCTGGCTTAAGTTCCAGGCTTTGGAACATATGCCTTCTTCCCGTCATGTGTCGTGAGCAGCCAGAGTCCAGGTACCATGACTGGTGTTTCTGATTTGCTGCTAAAGATATCTGCAACATGTATTATTTTATCCTTAGGTACCCATATTTTCTTGGGTCCTGATTTGTTAGTTTTACCAAAACTCTGGTTGAATTTTGGTTTCACAGAGTGCTTACTGCTAGTGTATTTAATATCATGTGTGTGACCATACACAAAGTGTGAATTCAGAGGAGTGTGTTTAATGGTTAAGTCCATGACATTCTTTGGTGTAGGAACCTTACCTTGGTATCCTATTCCTTTCCTGCCGTTTCTGCTAACTCCATAGATCATTGAAGCCATTTTGCTTCTATCTATGCTTTTAGCTAGGAACTTCTGGAAACTGTGATCATACTCCTTGATGATCTCATCAGCGTTGCTGGGAGTTTCAGAAATTGGTTCCTTCTGAGAGTTTTGTAAAGTGTTTTCTAATTTTGAAATCTTATTTCTCAGCTCAGAATTCTCCAATTTGAGACTCTCAGTCTTATTAGAGTCAGATTCAAGATTCCTTTTCAGGTCTCTGAATTTAACTCTAATTTGCTGATACCGTTCCAGAATCTCATTAAGGCTTTCAGCAAGTTCAGCCTTTGTAAAGTTAATAGCAAAGTTAGGAAATACCTCTTCAGTATCTGATTTTGAGTCTGATTCAGAAGCTTCACTATCTTCTGAGATGTTAGCCATGAGAGCTATGTTTTCCCTCTCATCATCTGATTCTGAGTCAGCTTCAGACGAGTCAGAGTCATCCCATGTAGCCATGAGACTTTTCTTCTTCTCTCTTCCAAACTTCTTTTTGGGCTTTTCCCTCTGAAGCTTTGGGCAGTCACTCTTATAGTGTCCTTGCTCATTGCACTCATAGCAGATGATGTCCTTGGTGTTTGGCTTTTTGCTACTGGAGGAGCCTTCAGATCTTCTGTATCCAGAGGAAGAATCTGTCCTTCTGTATCTGGAAGAAGACTCGTTCTGATCAGATCTTCTGGGATTCCTGAACTTCCTTTGTCTTTGCTTCCATAGTTGATTTACTCTTCTGGAGAGGAGGGAGAGTTCGTCTTCTTCTGATGAGGATCCATCAGATGTTTCTTCAACTGCCTGCAAAACTTTAGACTCAAATTTTTTGTTAGATTTTAATGCTAAAGGCTTACCTTGCTTCTGAGGCTCGTCAGCTTCTAGCTTTATCTCATGACTTCTGAGGGAGCTGATAAGTTCCTCCAGAGTGATTTTGTTGAGATCTTTAGCTAGCTTCAGAGCTGTAACCATAGGTCTCCACTGCTTGGGTAAACTTCTGATGATTTTCTTGACATGGTCAGCAGTAGAGTATCCTTTGTCCAGAACCTTGAGACCAGCTACCAGAATCTGGAATCTTGAGAACATTGTTTCAATGGATTCAGATTCTTCCATTTTGAACGCCTCATACTTCTGAATGAGCGCCAGAGCTTTAGTTTCTTTGACCTGAACGTTGCCCTCATGCATCATTCTGAGTGAGTCAAAAATATTCTTTGTTGTGTCTCTGTTGGAGATCTTTTCATATTCAGTATAGGAGATGGCGTTGAGGAGGATGGTTCTGGCCTTGTGGTGATTCTTGAAGTCACGCTTTTGTTGGTCAGACATTGTTTTTCTATCAATCTTTTGACCGCTTGTATTCACAGGGTGCGTGTATCCATCTGTCACCATATCCCACAGATCAGCATCATGTGCCAGAAAGAAGCTTTCAATTCTGTCTTTCCAGTAATCAAAATTTTCTCCATCAAAGACTGGAGGTTTGCCGCTGAATCTGTCTCTGTCCTCATTGTTGTCATTGCTGATGTGAGAATTGTTTCCTGCCATTGTGTTTTTCTGACGCTGGATCTTGTACTGACACGGTTAAGTGTTTTAGCTCAGAACCAGGAGCTCTGATGCCAATTGAAGTAGTGAAAAACACAAGAAGGGGGGTTGAATTGTAAAACTGAAATCTAATGCAATGAACAAGATATTTTTATCCTGGTTCGTTCAATCTCAAACTACTCCAGTCCACCCGTCAAGGTGATTTCGCCTCTCTCCAACGAGGTCTTAATCCACTATATTCAACTGAATATTACAGACTGCTTTAACAACTGCTAAAGCCTTCTTGATGCAAACCACAACCCGGTTTGTCAAGGAAACACTTTCTTACAGAGAAATCAAATCTAAGTGTGTGAATGTTTTCTACAAAACTGTATCACAATTGTGATGTATACACAAATTAAAGCTTAGAAACTAGATTGCTAAACAATGATAGAATATCAGAATGTGTAGTGTTTAGCAAAACTGAGAGAAAGAAGATTTTGATCAGCTTTTATGCGTGTAAAGATTTGGAGAGCATTAGCCATTTCAATCTTCAAAGTCTTGTTTATATAGCACTGAGATGTTGAACGTTGGATGCAATATTCTTGATTCAATGCTAATAACAAACTTTCCTTATCGAGCAGATCTTGTCTGGAATGAGGCCGTTGGTATTAATTTGCTTTCAATGCACAGTACCGTTGCTTACTTAATGCAAGTTCTGACTTGGCTCATTCTGACTCTGCTTAGCTGCTGATGAACTGTTGTGTTTCTTTATCAGAGTGTTGAGCGCAGTCTTGTTCATCAGGCTTCAGCATGTACGTGAGTTGATCATCTGATTCTGACATTCTGATATGGAAACTTCTGATGCTGATGTCAGGAACCAAATTCTGATGCTGAATAGGTGTGTTCTTGCTTATATCAATCAGAGTATCTGCAAATTAGAACATAATAATTTAGGCAGCAGATAGTTCATACATGAATCACATAAATGATATATCTTTTCACTTTGTTATCATCAAAACTTAAATGTAGGGTAGTAGATTCAAACTTTGTTCTAACATGGAGGTCCTTCACCATTTGCTCGAGATCTATCTTACTGAAATAAACAGTAGAGAGATGAGGAGACTTGTTGCAAGAAACCTGCTTATGTTATGATGAATGGTAAATGCATATGCAATGATTTCAAGGATATTAAGATTTAAATTTGTTTTAGCAAAAAGGAAACACACGTTATATTAATAAATTAAAGCTTTGAGTACATCAATGCCTTCTTGGGCAAAATAATACAAAAACTCTAAGATAAAAAGGCAGTACGCATCCTCTTTGGTGCGATGTAGGCATTCAAAGTCTGCTCCTCATGAAGTTGCTTAGTGAGTTCCAAAACCTTCTTCTCGTTTGCATAGAATTGGGCTTCGAAAGTATCTCTCTCCCCATTGAGTTGTATCCAATCCCTTTGTAGGTCTTCAAGAGAGGTGGGCATGTCAGGATGTAGGATAGTGTATGGAACGTCTCCTTTCATAACAGGCTCAATGATTACCGGGAGAATGGAAGGGTAAGGCATCATCAGACTTTGAGCACGAGTTCGTACCCATTTGAGGTAAGGCTCAAGAGGGATGGAATTCTTGTGCCCCAAAGTCTTACTATCTACCTTGTTCAACATCCTCCAAGCTCAGATAAATCTCTAGCGAAGACCTTGATTGTCGTTGTCGTAGTCAAATACCAAACCTTGAATCAGCATCTTGTATGGGCCATCCCTTCTAGCATAACCAAATTGTCTTAAGGCTAAGCAAGAGTTGTAGGTGATACCTCCCCTAATGCCAAGTAAAGGGACATTAGGAAATTCTACACAACGGTCGATAATAGTAACATTCTCTATGGATCGGGAGCACCAATGAATGTCTGAATGTTTGAGCGTCATCAAACCCTAATTTTGGTCATCAGTGCCTAAGGAGGTGTCTTGAGCTGATCAAACCCTAATGCAGTCTTGAGTCAAGGATATCTTGTGAGTAAATTCTTGATAAGTGAGAGGATAAATTTTGGGGTACAACACATACTGATGATCAACGTCTGTTGATTCACTTTTTTCAGGATAGTTTGACCGGTGTTGCGCTGAAGTGGTATATGAGTTTGGATAGTGTCAATATCCATACTTTCAATGACTTGTGAGAATCATTTATCAGACAATACAAATACAACATGGACAAGGCGCCTGACCGTGATCAACTCAGGGCCATGGTTCAGAAAGATAGGGAATCATTCAAAGAATATGCACAGAGATGGCGTGAGGTAGCCGCCCAAGTGATTCCTCCCATGGAAGAGAAGGAGATGACTAAGATTTTCTTGAAGACTCTGGGTGCTTTCTACTATGAAAGGATGGTAGAGAGTGCGCCAAGTGACTTTACTGAAATGGTAGGCATGGGTATCCGCTTAGAAGAGGCTGTAAGAGAGGGCTGTTTAACAAAGAGTGAAAGTTCTGGAAGTGCGAAGAAGCCATCTTATGGGTTTACCAAGAAGAATGAAGGAGATACAAATGTTGTTATACAAGAGAGGAGAGTTAATCCTCCTAGAAGAAATTATCAGCGTCATCAGCAATTCACCTCAGTTACGCCGGTTGTTGGTGTAGCTCCAACCACCGTTGCTTATCAGAGACCATCCCAGCAGGGGAATCAAGGGTATAATCAGATAAGGGAGAGTTATGACCCTATCCCTATGAGTTATATAGAGTTACTCTCGGTGTTAATTCAGAAGAAGTTGGTTCAGACCCGACCACCTCCCGTTGTACCATCGTCGTTGCCTTGGTGTTACAAAGCAGACTAAACATGTGCTTTCCATCATGGAGTACCAGGGTATAATGTTGAGAATTTCTATCCTTTAAAGACTGAGGTACAAAAACTAGTGAAGTCTGGTATTCTATCTTTCACAGATATGGGCCCTAATGTGAAAGACAATCCTCTACCCAAGCATGGAGGAGCAAATGTTGTGAATATGGTGGCCGATTGTCCAGACGACTTCTAGATTTTTCATATTAATCTAGTTATAGGATATTTGGTGAAAATGCATACATACCTCTGTGAATTTAGCTACTATACGCATGACCATGCCGGTTGTGCTATTTGCAATACAGATATACAGGGTTGTGACAAGATAAATGCTAATTTACAGGAGATGATGGATGATGGCCTCATCCACATAATCAGGCCTGGGGCAGAGTATGAAGAGGAATTGAACATGGTTTCTGGATGTCCTAGAGAGTTTAGAATTTTTGATGTGGAGTATATGAATGAGGATCTTGTACAATTTCATGCTACTTTCTTCCACATGGCTAGTCAGGTGGAACATCGGTATGGATCTTGCCGAATTTGCTGCCTGGACTCCCGAGGATGTTCAATCGTGAGGAAAGGTCTTCAGTTGTTGTTAGATAATGGAACCATCAAGTTTACAGGTCAAAGGGATGATTATCTTGAAGTTGATGTGATTAAGGTTTGTTCGGCTGAAGAAGAGTCGGATGATGAGTATGTCTCTGCAGATGAGTATTTCTCCTCAGATGAGGATTTGTTTTCCAAAGATGACTCCATAATGACTTATTGTGTTGAAGAAGGTGTAAACATCATTGTGCCTTGTTTTGGTGCGCCCGCCCATTTTGAAGTTGAGTATCATTGCAAGCCAACTATTACTCCATTGGTGATTAGTTTGTTGGGCCATGTCCCCTACAAGTCAGATAAGGCTGTACCCTACAAATATAATGCTACAATCTTAGAGGATGATGTAGAAGTTCCTATCCAGCCGATGCCTGATGTTAGAAATATTGCCAAGACTAGCAGAGTGACCCGCAGTGGTCGTATATTTGCACTAGTTGTTCGTGGAGATGTTAGCGCTGGAAAGAAAATTGTTGAAAATGTTGAACCCAAGAAGGCAGTGGGTGAATCTAGTGGAGCTATGCTAGAAAAGGATGTGGGTGATATTTTGAAGATAATTAAGATGAGAGACTACAGAATTTTAGATCAGCTACTGCAGACTCCTTCAAAAATATCTATCTTGGCTTTATTGATGAACTCCTCTACTCACAGAGAATCTTTGATGAGGGTATTGGACCAAGCTTTTGTGGAAAGTGACATGCCTGTAGACCAATTTAGCAGTGTAGTGGGGAATATCACGTCATGTAATAACCTGAGTTTCTGCGACGATGAATTTCCAGATGAAGGAAGGAATCATAACCTGGCCCTCGGCATCTCCTTGAATTGCAAGAATGATTCACTATCCAATATGTTGATTGATAATGGATCTGCTTTGAACGTTATACCAAGGAGTACACTTATGAAGTTGAAATATCAAGGAACGCCCATGCGCCCAAGTGGTATTATTGTGAAAGCGTTTGATGGATCAAGGAAATCTGTTATTGGTGAAGTGGACTTGCCTATTCATATAGGCCCACATTTGTTTCAGATTACTTTCCAGGTCATGGATATTGTACCCGCTTATAGATGCTTGCTGGGACGGCAATGGATACATGAGGCAGGGGCTGTCACTTCGACTTTACACCAAAAGCTGAAGTTTGTACGTGAAGGAAAAGTGGTAATTATAAATGGAGAACTGGCATTATTATCTCACTTGTCCTCTTTCAGCATTATGGAGGTGGATGAAGTTGCTGCTGGAACTCAATTCCAAGCTTTATCCATTGATAACATAAGGGGAAATGAGAGTTCCATGGTTTCGCTTAAGGATGCGCAGCAGGTTGTGTGTAATGGTCATAGTAAAGTATGGGGACAAATTGTGGATCCACCTGTAAACAAGAACAGAGCTAGCTTGGGGTTCTCTGTGAAGAATGACAAAGGAAAGAGCATGAAGCCAAAGGCTGCTGCAGGAAAGTACCAAGACATCTTTCGTAGCGGGGGTTATCTTCATCCAACTGTTTCCGGGATTAATGCTAATGTGGAAGATGAAGCAGAGCCAGAAATGCTGAATCATGTGACGCACGTAGTTAGGGTTCAGAACTGGATCACCATTGATGTTCCCTCTTGCATACATGTTTCAAAGTAATTTGTTTTGTTAATCTTTTTGAAAATCTTTCACTCTGCTCAAGGTGAAAGTATTAATATTGTACGGGCTTATCTGTTTGCTGTGACTTTTAAAATCAATAATAAAGTTGTCTTTGTTTCCCCAAATTGTGTTTTTATTTGTTGTTTTTTTCTTGGAAAATGGTAATCAGAAAAAACCTTTCAAAATAAATAATAACCGAAATTCAATTTGCATTATCACTTGTTATATGTGTCAGTTTCTAAAAACAATCATAAATCATATGTGTAGATTATTTAAAAAACCCGTTGAATACAATGACCCTGCACCCTCTCCCAACTTGGAATGTCCTGTGTATGGGGCCGAAGAAGAAGAATATGATGAGATTCTGGAAGATGTCCCACGGTTGCTTCGGTGCGAGGAGAATGCCATTCAGCCATATAAAGAGCCATTGGAAGTAATCAATTTGGGTTCAGAAGAAGATCAGAAAGAAGTCAAGATTGGAGCATTACTGCATCCTAGTATAAAGACCAGGTTAACTGAGATGTTGAGAGAGTATGTGGATATTTTTGCTTGGTCTTACCAAGATATGCCTGGCCTAGATACAGATATTGTAGAGCATTGTTTTCCATTGAAGCCAGAGTGTCCGACAATCAAACAGAAATTGAGAAGAACTCACCCGGATATGGCAGTGAAGATCAAAGAGGAAGTTCTAAAGTAGATTAATGTCGGATTTCTTGTGACATCAGTGTACCCTCAGTGGATTGCCAATATTTTCCCAGTACCGAAGAAAGACGGAAAAGTTTTCATGGGCGTAGATTACAGAGATCTAAATAAAGCTAGTCCAAAAGATGATTTTGCATTGCCATATATTGATATGTTAGTGGATAGCATAGCAAAATTCAAAGTTTTCTCGTTCATGGATGGATTTTCCGGGTATAATCAAATAAGAATGGCTCCATAGGACATGGAAAAAACAACGTTTATCACACCCTGGAGAACATTTTGTTACAGAGTGATGCCCTTCAGGTTGAAGAACGCTGGTGCAACGTACCAGAGGGCTATGACAACCCTATTCCATGACCTGATGCACAAGGAAATTGAGGTATATGCCGATGATATGATTGTTAAATCCCAGACTGAAGAAGGGCATGTAGAAGATTTGTTGAAGTTGTTTCAGCGATTGAGGAAGTATCGTCTCTGCTTGAATCCAAATAAATGTACCTTCGGTGTTCGATCAGGGAAATTGTTGGGTTTCATTGTTAGCCAGAAAGGGATTGAAGTTGACCCTGATAAATTCAAAGCAATTCAAGAGATTCCAGCGTCAAGAACTGAAAAGCAAGCCAGAGGGTTCCTCGGTCGTTTGAATTATATTTCCAGATTCATTTCTCATATGACTGCAACATGTGAGCCAATCTTTAAGTTGTCAAATAAAGATCAAGGTTGTGTATGGGCAGATGACTGCCAAAGGGCATTTGAAAGTATTAAATAATATTTGCTTGAACCTCCTATCTTGCTCCCTTCTGTTGAAGGAAGACCGTTGATTATGTATCTGACAGTGTTAGATAATTCCATGGGTTGTATTCTGGGAAAACAAGATGAAACAGGGAAGAAAGAGTATGTCATTTATTATCTCAGTAAAAAATTTATTAATTGTGAGTCACAGTATTCCATGTTGGAAAAGACATGTTGTGCTCTGTCCTGGGCGGTAAAACGTTTGCGGCAGTATATGTTGAATCACACTACTTAGTTGATCTCCAAAATGGATCCAATCAAGTACATTTTTGAAAAGCATGCTCTTACTGGCAGAATTTCTCACTGGCAGATGTTGTTATCTGAATATGATATCGAATACTGCACTCAAAAATCTATTAAGAGCATCGTGTTGGCAGATTATCTTGCTCACCAACCAGTTGATGATTATCAGTCTGTGAAGTATGATTTCCCTGATGAGGATGTGATGTTTTTGAAAGTGAAAGATTGTGATGAACCATTTCCTGAGGAAGGTCCTGACCCTAAATCTCGCTGGAGTATGATATTTGATGGATCTGTGAATGCTTATGGTAAAGGAATTGGTGATGTAATCATCACTCCACATGGATCACACATTCCTTTTACTGCAAGGTTGACATTTGATTGTACTAATAATATAGCAGAATATGAGGCTTGCATCATGGGTCTCGAGGAAGCTATTGATCTCAGAATTAAAATTATAGATGTGTATGGTGATTCAGCTTTGGTAATAAATCAGATTAAAGGAGAGTGGGATACTCGTCACCCCATCTTGATCCCTTACAAAGATTATGCAAGAAGATTGTTACCCTTCTTTAATAAAGTTGAATTCCATCACATCCCTAGAGATGAAAATCAAATGGCGGATGCTCTGGAAACTCTGGCTTCTATGTATCAAGTAAATACTTGGAATGATATACCTCGAATTATAGTTTGGCGACTGGATAGGCCTGCTCATGTGTTTACAACAGAGGAGGTAGAGGATGAGAAACCTTGGTATTATGATATCAAGCATTTTCTTCAGACTCAAGAATACCCGATTGGTGCATCGAATAAAGATAAAAAGACATTGAGAAGATTAGCAGGCAGTTTCTTCCTCAGTGAAAATGTGTTGTACAAGAGAAATTATGATATGGTCTTGCTCAGATGCGTGGATAGACACGAAGCAGACATGTTGATGCATGAGATTCATGAAGGCTAATTTGGCACTCATGCCAATGGACATTCGATGGCTAAAAAGATGCTAAGGGCATGTTACTATTGGATGAAAATGGAACCTGACTGTTACAAATTTGCAAAGAAGTGTCATAAATGTCATATTTATGCGGACAAGGTTCATGTGCCTCTGACACTTCTCAATGTGATCTCTTCCCCATGGCCTTTCTCTATATGGGGTATTGACATGATCAGGATGATAGAACCCAAAGCTTCGAATGGACACCATTTTATCTTGGTAGCAATTGATTACTTCACCAAATGGGTGGAAGCTGCTTCATATGCTAATGTTAATAAGCAGGTGGTTGTGCACTTCATTAAGAATAATCTCATATGTCGGTATGGTGTGCCGAGCATAATTATCCCCGACAATTGCTCGAATCTGAACAACAAGATGATGACAGAACTTTGTGAGGAATTCAAGATTGTCCATCACAACTCATCTCCGTACAGGACGAAGATGAATGGGGTTGTTGAAGCTGCTAATAAGAATATCAAGAAGATCATCCAGAAGATGGTTGTTACTTATAAAGATTGTCATGAAATGCTCCCTTTTGCTTTGCATGGATACCAGACATATGTCCGCACTTCAACAAGACAAACCTCGTTCTCCCTTGTGTATGGAATGGAAGATGTGCTCCCAATTGAGGTTGAGATTCCCTCTTTGCGTGTGATAATGGAAAACAAATTATCAGAGGCTGAATGGGTCCAGGACAGGTTTGACCAAATGAATTTGATCGAAGAGAAGAGAATGACAGCTTTGTGTCATGGACAATTATATCAGAAGAGAATGAAGAAAGATTTTGATAAGAAGGTCAAGCCTCGTGAATTCAGAGAAGGCAACCTCGTGCTCAGGAAGATCATGTCCTTTAATGCTGATTCTAGGGGCAAGTGGACTCCCATCTTTGAAGGCCCGTGTGTTGTAAAGAAAGCCTTCTCTGATGGTGCATTAATTCTTGAAACTATGGATGGTGAGGATTTCCCACGTCCCATGAATGCTGATGCAGTCAAGAAATAATTCGCCTAAAGAAATAAAAAGAACAGCTTGCTAAGTTGAAAACTCGAAAGGGCGGCTTAGGCAAAAAGGAGCGTCTCGGTAGACCGAAAACCCGAAAGGGCGGTCTAGGAAAAAATTAGAGACATAAACAGAATAAATTTCCCACTAAGTTGAAAACTCGCAAGGGAAGATTAGGAAAAATTTAGGGACTTTCTTAGCAAGTAACTGCATCAGACAAGACTTAATCATTGAAGCAACGATCTTCTTAGATCCTCACCACACTTCAGCGGAAGTTGCTGCTCAGGACTTCAAAGTTGTTAGAGGGAATAGTGGTCATTGTATCTCAATGTATCTTTCATTATATATTACCATTTTCCAAACTTTGTAATCATCCATGGAGTCTCTCCATTCTCAAACTACCATTATATCAATAAAATTTGAACTTTTATCCAATTCTTTGTATTTCTTATTTTATTTTTCTTGCAAAGACTCCATTTATTATTGATGATAATTTTCAAAACGAAAAGATTAAATAACAAAAAAAAAATTCAAAAAGAATTTACAATTTACTTTTACTTTAGATTTTGTGATTCAAGAGGAAAACAAAAAGTAGTGATCCCAGGAACGGATGAACTCCAGTGGTTTTGAGAAGTTTTGTTTCTCCCCGGGAAGGTTTTCTCGGGATGTTTTCGCTATATTAGGTTTGTGACTCCATTGTCCACAGTCAAGGCTTGGTTCATTTTTCTTCTTTTCTGAGTTTGCGTGAAGATCCAATTCAAGTTTTCTCCAGTGAAGGTTTCTCTTATTGGATAGAAGTCCTCTTTTCCCAGAAAAGTTGGTTCAATTATTACTCTTGAAGAACACATATCTCCGGTTTCCCCAATGAAGAAAGTATATTTGTTTCCCATTTGATAATATGATGTTTGATCTCCTCAATGGAGTCAGTACAAGTTCCACAATAGATGTCTCAATGATGAGGCATTATATGCTTTGGTGAAGTCTGTATGTTTTTCCTCCTTCAAAATGGGCCTGAATTCCCCAGTGAATGATTTGATGATTTGGTGTCCATCTGCTCTATTTGAAAATAGTTCTGCAATCCCCAGTAGAAGTGTTAAATTTGAAAATATTTATTTCCCCGTTGAAGTCTGAGTGTTATTCCCTGGTGAAGCCTGGAGAAGGATGTTATATCCATGTATCTGTACTGTTTTGTCACTATGTTATGTTTCTCCCTAGTGAAGTTAAGCCATGCAGTAGGACTTTGCTTCCTCAGTTGGTGCTTATTTTTCTTTTGGGATGTTCGTCTTGGATGCGATTTAGTCGAGTATTGTGTGCGCCCGAGTTGGTTTTGTTTGTTTATCCACAATACTATATGTTTGCTTTCTCAACATATGCACGATAGCACTCATACATTCATACATACATCATGCATAGCTAAACTTAGCAAATCATTGATCATTCATACCCATTGTTATTTTGTCGAGATATTACCCTATTTTGCATATTTGTGTTGTCCTCTCTCTAATTGAGTGTCAGCTTTAAGCAGAATGTGTATATTCTTTCAATTCCCCACACTGAGTTATCCCTCGTGGAAGATTTTTTGCTTTTGCCTTCCTACACAGCTCTTTGTCTGGTTAGATTGGGTTTCCCTCTTGAGTTTATTTCTCAAAGGATGTATTTTGGTAGACTGTTTTACTCCAGTTTATTTCTGGATTGAATCTTTGTTTCCTAGCAATTTTATTACTTTGGATGTCTGAAAGCTTCGAGTTTTGGTTTAAGAATGTGCATTTATTTTGCACGAGAAGACTTTATCTCCTCAGCAGGAATATGTTGGCATTTCCCCAGGAAGCCATTTTGTTTTCCCCAGGAAGTCATGACATTTTCCCTAGGAAACCATTTTATTTTCCCCAAGAAGTCATTTTACAATTCTCCACAACAGTAAGTAACAGGTCTCTTTATTTGAGACAACTTATATATTACCCTTTCTAGGCGAAGTGCCTTGGTTAAAGAAGAAGTTAAGACCCATTCTAGGTGAAACGCCGGAATTTTGGGAAAAAACTTGTTATCTTTTTGCTACCCTTAGTGAATGTTGGTAGTTCATCGTCAGTGAACGGTGGTGCTATGATATATTCTCTTTCTACCTTCAGTGAAAGTTGGTAGGTCACCTTCAGTGAACGTCGTTGATTGTTATCTTTTTGCTACCCTCAGTGAACGTTGGTAGTTCATCGTCATTGAACGGTGGTGTTATGATATATTCTCTTTCTACCTTCAGTGAAATTTGGTAGGTCACCTTCAGTGAACGATAGTGATTGTTATTTTTTTCTACCCTCGGTGAACTTTGGTAGTTCATCGTTAGTTAACGGAGGTGCTATGATATATTCTCTTTCTACCTTCAGTGAAATTTGGTAGGTCACCTTCAGTGAACGTCGATGATTGTTATCTTTTTGCTACCCTCAGTGAACATTGCTAGTTCATTGTCAGTGAACGGCGGTGCTATGATATATTCTCTTTCTACCTTCAGTGAAAGTTGGTAGGTCACCTTTAGTGAACGTCGATGATTGTTATCTTTTTGCTACCTTCAGTGAACGTTGGTAGTTCACTGCCGGTGAATGACAGTGCTGTGATATTTCTTATTCTCTCTACCTTCAGGGAAAGTTGGTAGTTCATCTTCAATGAACGTCGGTGATTTTTTTTCTCTCTCTACTTCCAGTGGAAGTTGGTAGCTCACCGTCAGAAAATGTCGGTGTTGTTTTTCTTTCCTCTTTCTACCTTCAGTGAACATTAGTAGTTTCGCCTTCAGTAAAAGTTGGTGTATCCTTTGACTTTTTACCACCCTCTATGAGTCGGGTATTTTGATCCACCAGTGTTTTATTTTCCTGGTTGGGTTCCCCTTTTGATCTTTATTTCCTTTGTTACATCTCCAGTGGTGTTTTGCGTCTCTTTGATTTTGGTCATATGCATTCATACTCATAAGCATTGCATGGCATCTTAGGGCCAAAAATAGGGTTTGTTTTATATTTAAGTATCTTCGATCGCGTTGACACGAAGATTTTTAACCTTCGTATCTCTGGATAGAAGAAACTTAAATAAGGGCAACTATTGTACCCCAATTTTTGCCCCTAAGATCCCTTCATCATACCATTTTGATTCAAACACAACAAGATCACATTAGGGCTTGTGGTTCTTCTCCCTATCTTTAGATTTACTCTTTAAGGAATCACCAAGCACCTTGACTTGTTTTCTTTTGTGGTCATGAATATTTTGTCTTGATTTTTCTTCTAATTAATAAAATGCAATGTTGGTTTGTCTTACTTATTGATAATGTAGGTAGAGGCAATATGGCTTAGCAAGTTGATGGTTCATGAGTTTATTTCCATGCCCTAGTCAATAAATCTTGAGAAATTCAAACCTCACCATTGAAGGTTTTTTGGAAGGGATGGCATGGCAAGGTTTATTTCTGTTCACTACATTTCCAATTTATCAAATTTATTCAAAAGTACAAGGGGTTGATTGAAGAAGTTGTCATGGTTGGACAATGTCTCGTTCCTATTGGTCACAAGTGCATATTTCTCTCAATTCTCAAGATACGGAAGTGGTTTTGGTTGCTATTAGTCCTCATTATCATCCTCAACAACTTCTATTTACAAAGAAAGAGTGTTGGTACAAGAAGGTTATTCAAAATTGTCAAAGTTCCTTAAAGCATTTTCTTGATCTAGGAGCTAGGGTTTTAAACTTCAAAGAAGTATATCTTGCTCATATTTTGTTATTTTTGAGTGATTCCAAAGACATCCTTCTCTTCAAAGGGTTATCAACAAATCACTTCAAAAGTTTCAAGGATTTTTCATGTGGAAGAAACTTGATGATGAAGAAAGATTACAAGCCCCCTAGATGAACCCTCATTTTCTCATGTGTGACTTCAAATGATCATAACTTGGTCAATTTTTATCACCTTGAGCCTACTCTTTTTCCAAAGTTATCTTGAGTATGTGAACTATATTCCTTCTTTTATGTGCAAAGTGAGAAAATGGATGGAAGATGCCCTAAAGATACAAAATATTATAGGTCATTTCATGATTTTTTTTCCAACTTCAACAATTCATAACTCTCTCAATTTTTGGATATTTTGAATGGTTCAAGTCTCAAAATTTCATTCAAGAGGTCTATTTCATGCCATCTTTTTTGGTCAAGAGCAATTTCCAAGTGGAAGGCCATGTTTGGAGGCAAAACATTATAGGTCACTTTTGAAGAAAAATTTGAAATATTTCTAAGTATGAAAAGCCAACCCTTTTTCTCCAACTTTAACTCAATCCAACTTTCAGCTCAAGCATCCATTTGATTCCATTATTTTTCCATTGCAAAGCTTGTAACCTCATCTTTCTAAAGCATCAAGAATCATGTGCTAAGACCCCTTGAGCTGAAAATGCCATTGTTTTGAAATTGGTAGCTTGAAACTGAAGTTTCATCACAAGTCAGATTTTAAAATCTTTGTTTTGGCTTCTAATCATAAGTTTTCCATGCATTTTTGCTTCTAATCATGTTTATTAACCTTCCAAAGGTGTTTAGCATCATGAAATGTACGATTTGGCTGAGTTATGATGTTAAACAAGTCACACTTTGTTCATGCTGCAGATCTCCCACGATTTCCCTCCAAACTTCATCATTTCACACGCTTGAGGATCCCATTCATTCTCCTATAAACAGGGGTTCATCCCCCATTCATTTCCTCAAGCTTGGATAGCCAGAACTACCCTGCCAAACTTATTCTATAACTCAAATTTCTGTAACTTCGAAATCAGTATTCAAGCCTTTTCAATCCAAGTTTTCTATCAATTTACCTTCCTTGATCTTCCCTGAAGCTAACTATACAATTACCTTCAAGAATCATGCCCTATATTTCTCTATAGAAGTCCAGTTTCAGAGTTCTACAACTCAACTTCAATAGGTAGATTTCTCCATCAATTCTTCAAAACTTTGATATCATTGTGATGCTCTCATTGTCCTGGTTCTAGTCGCAACACTTACTTTTATTGTGATGCTCTCATTGGATTTGATTACTAATGCGTTTTGACTCTCATCCAATGGCCTACATATTTTTGGATTTATTTTTCTTTTCTGATTTTTATATTTAATTGTTTTAAATTTCAAAAACTCATAGAGAATTCATTTTTAGTCCAAAAAATCTGAAAAAATTATAAAAAATATTTTTGATTTTTCTCTTCCTAATTTTTATTTTTTCACAATTTTATTTTGTGTTTTGATATTTTTTATAAATTTTCACTTTATTTGAATTGTTTTAAATGTTAAAAAAATGCTTTTATGCATTTTTAAATTCTGAAAAAATTATGGAATGATCTAATGATATTGTGACAAATATTGGCGACCTCATTTATTTCTTATTTCTGACTTTGTTATTTTTTATCATTTTTGGTTTATTTTACCTATTTCTTTTAATTTAAAAAAAAAATAGTTTCTGACTTTAAAAAATTACCAAAAAATTTGTAAAGATATTTGAGTCCTTTTCTGATTTTTTTATGGTCTTACTTTTTTATTTCTCGATTAATTTGAACATAGTTGATATTTTTCTTTTTTATTTCTATTTTAAAAAATTTAAAAGCCTTTTTTAATGTATATATTAAATGCAATATTATTTTGTGATTATTTTCTGGCTGATCTTGGGTTGAATTTTTTATTATGAACTTTGGTAACATCATTGGATCCATGGTGTTGAGTCTAACTCCATAAAAATGGATGAATGATTTTAATAATAGTTTAATTAAAATTTAATTCAAATGTGGTTTGTATTCTTTCCCACCCCTCTTCATCTTATCCCTTTCTTATTGCACTAAGTGTTATTGGAGCATGATCTCTATATCATGTCTCAAAATAAATAGTGCATAGATTGCTATTGACCGACCTCAAAATAGGCGCGACTTCTACATAAGTCCACTTACGATTGCATAACATAGCGCTAAATTTTGTCCTGATTCGAATAAATGATCATTTGTGGCCCAAACCTATGTTTGTAAGCCCAAGTATGTTAATTTGATCTCTTTGATCCAATAACCTTGAGATTCATTGTGTGGAGGCTTTGGTTCTACCAATCCTCTAATGGATCTACAACACTTTTGGTCAACGCGGATCACTTAAACATCGTTGATCATTAAATGATACTTTTGAGGGTTCCAAATGGATGATATACTTGACAAAAAGCAAATACAACTTGTTGTGTGGAGGTTTTGGTTCTACCAATCCTCTAATGAGTTCCAAATGCAAGTTTCAAGATGGTCATCCAACTAACCACTAATTATAAATTGTTTTTACTTTATACTTTTATTTTTTATACTTTATGTACCATTTACTTTAAGCATTACATTTCATGCCATTTTTATTTTGCTCACTTGAGCTTTTCTTTTCTCTTTTAAGACACCTAATAATTAACATGAACCATAAAAACCTTTAATGATACTTGGACTATTTGGTTACTATCTTTGGCATTATGGAGCATTGGACTTCTTGGACTTAGGATTAGAAACATTGGCCTATATTGGAGATCTAGTGACCTTAATTGATATTTTGTCTGGAATTCTTGAGGTTTACCTCAAGACATTGGGTTGTTTGTTTGTTTTATGTGCAGGTTATTGTGATTACCTTCTTTGTCTGTAATCTGGAATTCACCCGTATACAGCCGTTACTCTGCCCAATTTCCGTGAAGACTTAATACATTTTAAGTTTGGTTCTCAAGAGGTCTAGTATCTTTGCTTGTTTGGTTTCAATCCAAAGGATGGGAATTCTATCTTGACTCATAATGTCAAGTATTGGCTTCTTGTTGGTTAGATGGTTCTTAAGCTTAGCTTTTACCTTATGCTTTAGGATAGTCCCTTCTTCTCCTCCCATCTTCTTTAATTTCAAAAATATTCTCTCTCCTTTTTAAAACTCTTCTTGTTTTTTTAAACTTGAGCCATTTTCATAATAAACTTGGACCTAGGTCCATGCATTTTCAAAATATTTTCATAAAGAAATTTTAATCAATTTAATAATACCTTGGCATTTTTTGTGAGAAGACTAAAAGTCAATCAATCTCATTTCAAACTATTTTCCCACTTTGGCTTTTATTTTAAAAAAAAAAATTCTCAAAAGATTAGACTCTTGTCAATTCTTGTAGTGATGCAAACAACTATACTTCTACAATATATAGTGAAGTGGGATATTTTCCACATGGGTGTTGAGTAAATCTTTGTTGATTTTAAAATCCAAGCCATATCCTCCACTTTGAGTTGATTCAAATTCTCCTTTCTCATGGTTGTGGGTAGTAAGTATGTTTTCCACACGGACAATGACGATGATGTCTTATCTCATAATACTAACCAACACACTTGTGTTTTAAAACTTTTAAAAGAGGAACCACGTGTACCCTGATCCCCTATTGCATGAAAGGTGGTACGTAGGCACTAAAGGTTCACAATCGCGGCGGGTGAAAAATTATAAAAAATATATTTCTTTTCTCACCTCCACCATCTATTTTTATGCAATATTTTATAGCCAAAATATACAGATTTTATAAAGAGGTTCCTACGGAGTACCATAGATGTTTAGGGTGCTAATACCTTCCCTTTGCATAACCAACCCCCTTACCTTGAATCTTTCCCCTTCTTTTTGGGTTACTCTCTCTTTTCCCATTCCTTTGGAAACAATAAAGCGCGGTGGCGATTTTTATTTTGATCTGTATAAGTCTAGTCAATCCAATGGCTTGGTCTTAAACATTTCTACCGCTACAATGATAATTCTGAAAAATAAGAGATAGAAACCAGTAGGGCAAATTTGGGATATGACACCTTCCTACCATGAAAATACATCTTCACTTCGATAGTACACTCAGTACTGCAATGTCCTGGTTTACCACATCTGAAACATTTAAGGTTAATAGGGGCGCCTCCCCCACTTGTCCTCTTACCATCAAAAACCTTTTGTTTACCCTTGTTTGCTAGAGTATTGTAAGGCTTCTCACAGTTCTGTTGTTGCTTTCCTCTTCTATCATTTATGATCTGGTAGTGAGTCTTACTATCCTCTTCATAAATTCTGTAATTATTCACCAATTCTAGAAATTTTCGAATCTGCTTGTAAGTCTCAGAGTGCCTAAGAGGGGGGTGAATTAGGTCTTATAAAAATTTATTCGGTTTTATGAGAATGCTTGGTAGTAATTTTTGGTTAAGTGTTTGAAGGTTTTGATTATATCTTTATATTTTCCTGATTATGGTGATGAAAGCGATAAATGCGGAAAAGTAAAGAACACGGTGATATATCCTGGTTCCCCTCACAATCCGAGAGTACTCCAGTCCCCTTTCCAACACGAAAGAGATTTCACTATAGTTAGAATGATTGTACAGCCTATGCTTACTATCTAACCTATAGGGTGATCAAAGGTTCTTAACACCTTTAAGACCAAACAAACACTAATGTGAATGAAGAACAATCCTCTTCAAATCACAACAATTACTTCCAACAGTCCTGGATAGTAAGGGAATAATTTCTTTAAGTAATACAATGATTTATTTGAAGTAGATGGATAGCACTATCAATCTTCAATTGATCTTCTTCTTCAAGATAAAAACAATTCTCAAACAATGTATATAAATGTTCACAATGTATGTATGAAACTTGTAATGATTTAATGAAAGTGTATATGGCAAGTTTCACAAAATTATGAACACATGAAAGTATGAATTCAAATTTGAATGAATGAGAAAATTGTTTATTGAAGAAGGTTTTTTGTTAATTTGAAAATTGAAGCATTTTTTTTTAAATAAGAAAATCTGCAGCATTTTATAAAGTCATAAGAACCTCTTCATTCATGCCAATTCATGTGAAAAGTTGCAATGCATTCATGAAAACATGCCACTTGAAAAATGTTTAAAAACCAAAAGAAAAGCTGCATTGGTTCGCTAGGAACCGGTTCCGACATTGACAGAACCCGGTTCTTAGTGAACGTTATAAGTCAGATTTCAAAAATATCACGCAGGAACCGGTTCCCCTATTGGTACAACCCGGTTCCTGGTACAAATTCCAGGGACATGTTTTTGAACAAGTTTTGGAACCCGGTTCCCTGTTAGGGAGGAACCGGTTCCTGAAAGTTAATTTTCAAAAATTCTTTTTGAAAAAGATTTTAAACAAAGTTTTTCTTAAGTGAAAATATGTTGGATATGTATATGATTATGAATGCATATTTTTTTTTGTGAACATCTATATTCAAGATTAAGAATTATTTATACCATTTGACATTTGATGATTCTTCAATAATTCTTCAATAATCTTCAAGACTTTTATATGATGTTGATAAGCTTTTTGCACATCCTTTGAATGTTGATGTCCATGTTGTCTTCATCAAAACACATGCTTTAAATATGACTTGAGAAGCTTGCAATTACATTCTCCCCCTTTTTGATGATGACAACCAAGTCTTGAAAACAATTCTTGAAATGTTTTATGTTGTTTTGTGTAGTAAACATGTTGAGCAAATGCAAGGCTCCCCCTAAATTGTATGTTCCCCCTAAGTCCATGATTCTTTGAATTTTGGAGTGAGTTTGATATTTATTTGGGCCTGCAATTTCTTTGAAACAAAACAACACATATGCATATTCTTCTCCCCCTTTGTTAACATCAAAAAGGATGGGGAAAAAGAGTGAAACAATTTTATTTAAAAAAAAATTAAGACGTGCATCTTATGAGAAACATTTAGATATCACCTTCATCCAAAATACCAAGTTCTCTTCGGATTTTGAAGAATGGTTCTCGAGCAAGCGGGTTTGTGAAGATATCTGCGAGTTGGTTATGAGTATCCACAAAAGTGACTTCGACATCTCCTTTAAGTACATGATCACGGAGAAAATGATGTCGAATATCTATATGTTTGGTTCTTGAATGCATGACCAGATTCTTTGTAATATTGATAGCACTTGTATTGTCGCATCGAAGAGGAATGCATCCGAGATCAAGTCCGTAATCACGGAGTTATTGCTTGAGCCAAAGAATTTGTGCACAACAACTACCTGCTGCTATGTATTCTGCTTCGGCCGTGCTAAGAGCAACACATGCTTGCTTTTTACAAGCCCATGATACTAATGCATTTCCAATAATGTGACAAGTACCACTTGTGCTTTTACGATCAGTTTTACAACCTGTATAATCCGCGTCAGAATAACCAATTAAAGTGCAAATACTACCTTTAGGATACCATAAGCCGACATTGGTTGATCCTTTTAGATACTTCATGATCCTTTTAACTGCCATGAGGTGTGATTCCTTTGGATTTTCTTGAAAGCGAGCACAAAGACAAACACTAAACATGATGTCAGGACGGCTTGCCTTCAAATACAATAAGGAACCAATCATACCTCGGTATTTTGTAATATCAATTGGAGTACCGGATTCATCTTGATCAACATATGTACCGGAGCCCATTGGAGTATTCATTGCTTTACAATTGTCCATATCAAACTTTTTCAATAATTCTTTGCAATACTTAGATTGGTTGATGAAGATTCCATCTTCTAGTTGCTTGATTTGTAGTCCAAGAAAGTAGTTCATCTTTCCCATCATAGACATCTCGAATTCTCCTTGCATCATCAATGAGAATTCCTCACACATTTCTTTGTTAGTCGATCCAAAAATGATATCATACACATAGACTTGAACCAATAAAGTGTTACTTTGGATTTTCTTAATGAACAAGGTTTTATCAACCTTACCCTTTTCGAAACCTTTTTCACACAAAAAATTGCTAAGTCTATCATACCATGCTCTTGGTGCTTGCTTTAAGCCATAAAGAGCCTTTCTCAACTTAAATACATGTGTAGGATGTTTGAAGTCTTCAAATCCCGGAGGTTGTTTGACATAGACTTCTTCATTGATGTATCCATTCAAGAATGCGCTTTTGACATCCATTTGAAAAAGCTGAAAATTTAATGAACAAGCATAAGCAAGTAAAAGACGTATAGCTTCTAACCTTGCAACCGGAGCAAATGTTTCTTCAAAGTCGATTCCTTCCTCTTAATTGTAGCCTTGGGAAACTAACCTTGCTTTGTTTCGAACAATTAGACCATTCTCATCAAGTTTGTTCTTAAACACCCATCGGGTACCTATGATGTGTTTACCACTTGGTCTAGGAACAAGTTCCCAAACTTGATTTCTCTCGAATTGATTTAATTCTTCTTGCATAGCAATAATCCATTGATCATCTCATAAGGCTTCATCAACTTTGGTAGGTTCAATTTGAGAAACAAACGCCATGTTTAAGCAAGCATCTTTTAGATTCAACCTTGTTGATACTCCTTGGCTAATGTCACCAATAATTTTGTCAATAGGATGGTCTCTATGAGTTCTCCATTCTTTTGGTAGATCATTGATGTTTGAATCTTGTTGTACAATGTTTTCTTGATTTTCCGGTGATTTCACAACTTGATCATTTGAAAGTTCTTCCGGGGGGAAATCTATAGGATCATCATCATCACATACTACTACTTCCTCCTTAGAGGGGTTAGTTTCATCAAAAGATACATGCATAGATTCTTCAATAGTTAAAGTTCTTTTATTATAAATTCTATATGCTTTACTAGAAAGAGAATAACCAAGAAATATACCTTCGTCGGATTTCTCGTCAAACTTACCGAGATTGTCTTTGTCATTGTTAAGAACAAAACATTTGCATCCAAAGATATGAAAGTGAGCAATATTTGGCTTTCTTCCTTTGAAGAGTTCATATGGAGTCTTCTTTATTATAGGTCTAATGATAACTCGATTTCCAACATAACATGCCGTACTAACCGCATCCGCCCAAAAATATTTAGGAAGATTTGCATGACTAAGCATTGTTCTTGCAAGTTCCACTAGAAACCTATTCTTTCTTTCAACTACTCCATTTTGTTGTGGAGTTCTAGGTGCTGAAAAATTATGAGAGATACCATGTTCTTCACAGAATTCTTCAAATTGTGCATTTTGGAATTCTCCACCATGATCACTTCTTATGGATACAATCTTTAGGGATTTTTCATTTTGGATTTGCTTAGCATACTTCTTAAAAGCTTTAAAAGCATCACTTTTCTGCACAAGAAACAAAGTCCAAGAATATCTAGAAAAATCATCAATAATAACCAAAGCGTATACATTACCTCCGAAGCTTTTTGTTCTTGATGGACCAAAGAGATCCATGTGTAACAATTGTAGTGGCCTTGTAGTAGACACCACATTCTTAGATTTGAAAGTTGTTTTGGTCTGTTTTCCCTTTTGGCAAGCGCTACATAATTTGTCTTTGATGAACTTCATCTTTGGTAGACCAATAACTAAGTCATGCTTAACCAATTTGTTCAAGTGCTCCATGTGAATGTGAGCAATCCTCTTGTGCCATAACCAAGCGTCATTGTTGTTTACCATAAGACATTGTACCTTCAGAGACAAATCATCTAAAGTAATCATAAAAGTATTGTTAGTTCTTATACCTTTGAGTTTTACCTCATTGGTTGCCTCATCCATAATAAGGCATTCTTCTTTGTTGAATTTGATCTTGAACCCTCTATCACAAAGTTGACTTATGCTAAGAAGGTTGTGCTTTAATCCTTCAACATAGAGAACATCCTCAATTTGAATGGATGGAGGTGTGCCAACTATTCCAATGCCAAGAATCTTTCCTTTGGTGTTGTCTCCATAGGTGACATACCCTTTGGCTTTATGTACTAGATATGAAAATTGGTGTACATCTCCTGTCATATGCTTTGAACATCCACTATCAAGATACCAAACATTTGATGTGGATTTCAAGCATACCTACAAAAACAAATTATTTCTTGTTAGGTACCCAAGTTGCCTTGGGTCCTTCATAGTTAGTTCCCTTTTTCACCCACACATAATTCCCACTTGCCATACTAAAGTTTCTAACATAGCAAGCATTAGGTGTATGGCCTTTAATACCACAATAAAAACAAGTAGGTTCAAAGTTACTTCTATATCTAGAAGGATAAGATTTCTTCTTAGGAAATGTTTTCTTTTTTGATACATTAGCCTTTTTCTTTTGATGATTATGAAAAACTTACTTCTTTTCTACTTTCTTGGGATTGAAACTATTACTAGCCTTTACAAAAACAGTGGGATTGTTACTTGGTTTCTTAGAATTCACATAACCAAGACCCCTTTTATCATTTGGATAACGTTGTTGGCTTAGTAATCCTTCCAATCCTATTTGTCCTTTTTCATATCGTTCAATGACTCTTTTCAATTGAACAATTTGAAAGACATTTGATTCACACTTGGAGCATGCAAAGTTTTCTTTTTCTTTAATAAAATTTTGTTTTTGAAGATCAAAATCTTTAGTCATGGTGTTAATTTTTTCTAAACAAATTAGATGTTCTTTTTCTTGATTTGACACCTTTTTGTATAAACTTTTGTATTCTTTCAAGAGTTCATCAATAGCATCTTGAACATCATCATCAAAAAGATTAAATTCATTACTAACCTCTTCTTCATCGTCGGAGTGATGTGAAGCCATTAATGCGAGATTTGCACATTCGTCGCTTTCCGAATCGGATGAAGAGCTTATCTCATTATCTTCCCATGCAACATAAGCCTTTTTGTTCTTGAACTCCTTTTTGCCTTTGAATCCATTTTTCTTGGAGAGTTTTGGACAATCCGGCTTTATGTGACCTTGCTTTCCACATTCATAACATGTGACATCTTGTGTTGATGTGGAGGCTTCTTTATCTTTATGATTATAAAATTTCTTCCTTTTGACAAAGTTAGCATTATGAAGATTATTTTTATGACCAAAATATTTTCCTAACCTTTTTACAAGAAGCAAGAAGTTTTCATCTTCCTCCGATGCATCTTTATCTTGACTTTCTTTTGAATCAACTTTCAAAGCAATGCCTTTGGATTTCTTCTCTAAATTTTCATGTTTTTCAAGTCTACCGAGTTCCGTTTCGTATTCTTGAAGTTTGCCAAATAATGTAGCGGAAGTCATTGCAGAGAGACTCTTCTTTTCCGAGATTGCCGTTACCTTTGGTTGCCATTCCCTAGTCAATGATCTAAGGATTTTCAAGTTGAGTTCATCATTTGTCAAGGTTTTACCAAGAGCATTTAAGTGATTTGTCAAATGCACAAATCTCTTTTGTAAGTCAAGAATGGATTCTCCGGGCTGCATTCGAAATAGTTCATATTCTTGACTCAAGGTATTTAGCCTTGATCTTTTTACTTCAGTCGTTCCTTCATGAGTTTGAACCAGGGTATCCCATATTTCTTTTGTTGTTTTGCAGTTCGAGACACGGAAAAATTCGTCCATACTGAGTGCACCTTGAAGAAGGTTTATTGCCTTTTTTTCATAGAGAACTTTCTTTTTATCATCGTCGTCCCATGCAGTTTTGGGCTTTGCAGAACCAATGCCATTGATTACTGATATTGGGATAAATGGACCATTTTCAACAGTATCCCATACTTCCTCTCCTTGCGCTTCTAAATGCGCCTTCATGCGTATTTTCCAGAAGTCAAAATATTCACCACAGAATAGAGGAGGCTTGTTGTTACTACCACCATCTCTGAAAAATGGTTGATGATTTGCGGAAGCCATTCTAGATCTTTAGGAACAAGTTACCTATAACTTGCTCTGATGCCAATTGTAAGTCTCAGAGTTCCTAAGAGGAGGGGGTGAATTAGGTCTTATAAAAATTTATTTGGTTTTATAAGAATGCTTGGTAGTAATTTTTGGTTAAGTGTTTGAAGGTTTTGATTATATCTTTATCTTTTCCTGATTATGGTGATGAAAGCGATAAATGCGGAAAAGTAAAGAACACGGTGATATATCCTGGTTCCCCTCACAATCCGAGAGTACTCCAGTCCCCTTTCCAACACGAAAGAGATTTCACTATAGTTAGAATGATTGTACAGCCTATGCTTACTATCTAACCTATAGGGTGATCAAAGGTTCTTAACACCTTTAAGACCAAACAAACACTAATGTGAATGAAGAACAATCCTCTTCAAATCACAACACTTACTTCCAACAGTCCTGGATAGTAAGGGAATAATTTCTTTAAGTAATACAATGATTTATTTGAAGTAGATGGATAGCACTATCAATCTTCAATTGATCTTCTTCTTCAAGATAAAAACAATTCTCAAACAATGTATATAAATGTTCACAATGTATGTATGAAACTTGTAATGATTTAATGAAAGTGTATATGGAAAGTTTCACAAAATTATGAACACATGAAAGTATGAATTCAAATTTGAATGAATGAGAAAATTGTTTATTGAAGAAGGTTTTTTGTTAATTTGAAAATTGAAGCATTTTTTTTGAAATAAGAAAATCTGCAGCATTTTATAAAGTCATAAGAACCTCTTCATTCATGCCAATTCATATGAAAAGTTGCAATGCATTCATGAAAAGATACCACTTGAAAAATGTTTAAAAACCAAAAGAAAAGTTGCACTGGTTCGCTAGGAACCGGTTCCGACACTGACAGAACCCGGTTCTTAGTGAATGTTATAAGTCAGATTTCAAAAATATCACGCAGGAACCGGTTCCCCTATTGGTACAACCCGGTTCCTGGTACAAATTCCAGGGACATGTTTTTGAACAAGTTTTGGAACCCGGTTCCTGAAAGTTAATTTTCAAAAATTCTTTTTGAAAAAGATTTTAAACAAAGTTTTTCTTAAGTGAAAACATGTTGGATATGTATATGATTATGAATGCATATTTTTTTTTGTGAACATCTATATTCAAGATTAAGAATTATTTATACCATTTGACATTTGATGATTCTTCAATAATTCTTCAATAATCTTCAAGACTTTTATATGATGTTGATAAGCTTTGCACATCCTTTGAATGTTGATGTCCATGTTGTCTTCATCAAAACACATGCTTTAAATATGACTTGAGAAGCTTGCAATTACACTGCTGATATCCAATTGCTCTCTTGATTTCTGGGTGTAAACCATTCTCAAACTTAACACATTTTGAAAATTCAACAGTCGCCTCGCTGTAATGAGGATAGAACTTTTCCAGCTCCATGAACTTGGCAGCATATTCAGTCACCGGCAAATCTCCCTATTTCAATTCCAGAAATTCAATTTCTTTCTTCCCGCAGACATCTTCAGGAAAATACCTCTTTAGAAATTCTCTGTTGAATACAACCCACATAATCTCTTCACCTTCACCATCCAGCCTCTGACAAGTGCCAACCCACTAGTCATCAGCATCCTATGATAGCATATGTGTACCAAAACGCACCTTTTGTGCCTCCAAGCAATTCACAACCCGAAAGATCCTTTCCATCTCTTTGAGCCAAGTATGCGCTCCAGCAGGATGATACCTACCCTTGAACGTAGGCAGACGGTTCCTCTGGAATATCTCCAAAACACGGGATCCATCATTTCCACCAGCAATAGGCTGATGTTGTACAGCCTGAGCCATAGCATGTAAAGCAGCAGCAATCACAACATCGTTTCTTCCAGCCATTTCTCTGTTTCACACTATAACATCAAATAATGGTTAGAAGAAACACATCGACAGTACTCAACTATCACATTATACTACTGACTCAACAACCTGGTCGGACGGGCCGACCAGGGTCATATAACACCATAATTTAACCCCACATAATTATAATTAAATCAAAGTCATTTAAAACATTAATCATAATCAAGATGCTACAGTCTTTAAAAGTATACACGATTTCCCGTAATATTTAAACGATAAAGGGGGTGTTACATCTAACCCTATGGCGGCGGGTTACAGTGGTATCTTTAGAAATAGTCAAGGTGCATTTCTCTTAGCTTTTCAAAAAGAATTACTTGTGAAAACTCTCTGGAAACTGGATTTTGTGGCACTTTTAGAGCGATTGAAATGGTAAAAAACAAAAGTTAGCTCAAGCTTTGGGTCAACTTAGACTCAATTTTGGTAGTTAAAGCTTTCTCATCTCTCAAGCATAATTTTGTCTCATGGCATCTTAGAAACAGATGGCATAATTTTTTACTGTTACTTTCTGAAATGTCTTTCTTTATTTCGCACATATTCAGAGAAGGTAATAGTTGTGCGGACTTTTTTGCTAGTATAGGTTGCACATCTAATGCCTTGACTTTATTTGACTCCTTACCTTTGGGAAATAGGAAAGACTATGTAAAAACAAGCTTTTTTGTGTAAGCAAGTTTATATTAATGGGAGAACAAAGGGTTCTCCAACCTGATTACAACAAGACCGGGAAGAAACCCAACAAAAAGAGAGAAATTATCGACCAAATAGAGTTATCTAATAAATAGCATAGGATCTTTGCTAAATTCATAAAAACTATAGTTGGGATGAATAATTTCTCCTATAAATGACCACTTCCAAACCAAAATTTTAATATTCCAAACCGTATTATCAACATTCCATCCATCATTTAGAAAGCAAATCCCATTTGGCGATATCCAAATGGACCACAAAGTAGAAATCCAAACTACACCCAATTTACCCTCCCTCACATTTTTCCTTTTACTAAATAAGCACCAATCCTTAAAGTTTGATAAGAACTCATCCCCACTATCTACCGGTTTACCAATCCACAAAGAGATCTCTTTCCAAATAAGCTTCACCACTTTACATTTGAAAAAATAATGTTCTGTGCTTTCCAAATCATTTCCACAAAAAGAACATAACAAAAAGTCTAAAGGGAAAGAAATACCTCTTTTCATTAAAAGATCCTTAGCGAGAAGTCTATTGATAAAAAGCCTCCAACAAAATGCTTTGATCTTTAAAGGTACCCCCATCTTCCAAATCTTGCTCAAAGCCTTTTCTACTCTATTACAAGGGCCAAACGGAATTCTAAACCGAGAATAAAAAATGTAACAAAATGAAACCAAAAATACTCCACTTATCTCTGCGGACCAAGACACCTTATCATGAACATTCGAGCCCAAGATAATCCTTCTTAAACTCGAAAAAAGGGAAGAAAGTCTCAACCGGTTGAAAGAAGATAACAAATTAACATTTATTCCTAAATCCCCCAACACCAAACTCCATCTTTCCAACCCCACATTTCGGCCACCGACACCCTTTTCAAACTAGAAACCAAGTATAACTCCGAAAATTCCTCCTTAAAACTAACCTCATCCAACCAACAAGCTTCCTAAAAAGGAGTATAAAAACCATTTCCAATCTCAAATTTTCAAAAGGCCTCTATAGGATCTTGACAAGAAAGTTTACCAATCTTAACAATATCCTTCTACCAAGAGGATGCGGATGTAGAATATTTCGAACAGCCCTCATCATAAAAAACCTTCAAATAAATATCACCATACCCAAATTTTAATAAATTGAGCCAAAGATTATTGAAGCCTTATAAAATCCTCCACCTCCATTTATTAAGAAGAGCTAAATTAAAATCCGGAATATTTTTAACACCAAGACCCCCTTTGTCAAGAGGAAATCAAACCTTCTTCCAACTCACCCAATGAATCTTTCTCCTTCCCTCCATCCCCCCCCCCCCCCCCCCCCCTCCACAAGAAGTTACCTTGAATACTCACAAACTTCTTAGCCACCTTCTTCGGTATCTTGTAGAAGGACATGGTGAAGATAGTAAGAGAGCCAAGAATAGACTTCAAAAGAGTAATCCTACCTCCTAGGCTTAAAAACCTATTCTTCCAACCCGACAACCTCTTCTTCATTTTATTCAAAAGAGGAACCCAAGTTGAATATTTTCTAGGATTTAGACCAATCGGAATTCCAAGAACATTAAAATTACTAGATTACACCATGCAACCAAGAACAAAAGAAACGGCTTCCACAAAGTTCCTATTTATATTAATGCCAATCAATTTTCTCTTATAATAATTTATTCCAAGCCCCGAAACAAGTTCAAAAGCTCTCAAAGCCGAATTTAAAGCCCAAACATGCTTCCAAGAACCTTCACCTATCAATAAATTGTCATCCGCAAATTGTAGAATATCAATAAGACATCTTCCGTTAGCATCAAAACCACAATATTCCCCTAATTCCATGGATCTCCTTACTAACCTCGTTAAACCTTCCTCTACCAAAACCAAGAGAAAAGGCGAAAGAGGATCCTCTTGTCTCAAACCTTTCTCCACCTCAAACTCCTTGGTTGGACTACCATTAACTAAAATTGACATTTTACTTTGAAAAATAAAAATGTCCACCCATCTTCTTCACACCACACTGAACCCCATTTTCTCCATCATGAATCTTAAAAAATCCCATTTAACTTTGTCGTACGCCTTCTCGAAATCCACTTTGAATAAAAGACAATTCCTCCCCTCCTTCTTAGAAATATCTACCACTTCATTTGCTACCAACACTCCATCAAGAAGTTGTCTCCCCGGCACGAAAGCACTTTGGCACAGAGAAACAATTGAATGCAACACCCTTTTAAGTCTCCCCGCTAATAACTTAGATATTGCTTTATACATGCATCCAACTAAGCAAATAGGTCTATAATCATCCAAGGAAACTGGATTAGGGGATTTAGGAACCAACTTCAAGAAAGAAGAAGTTACTGCCTTCGATAAAACATCTCCAGAATGAAAGCAATTGAAGAAACTAATAAAATCCTCTTTAATGATAAACCAACACTTTTTGATAAAAAGAAAGGTGTAACCATCGGGACCCGGACACTTAGAACTACCACAACCCCAAATGGCCTCTTTAATATCCTCCTCTTGGAAAGGTAATTCAAGAACCAATCTCTCCTCTAGAGAAATACCATTAAATGGAGTCCCATCCAAAATCTATCTCTCCCAATCCGTTTCCACAAACTTCTCCAAAAATGTCTCCTCATCTCCTCCTTAACTTCCACTACTGACTCAAGAAGAGATCCTGAGGCAAAAAGGGTCCTATATGATTATGTATTCTTCTCTCCTTCATCACTTTATGAAAGAAACTACTATTGTAATTGTTGTACCCCAAAATTTTTCCTCTCATTTCTCAAAGGATCATCCTGGACCCTCAGGCTTGCTTCCATCTAATTTCAAGCCTTGAATTACAAATCTTCCAAGAAAGTCATTCACAAGGGTAAAATGGTCATTTGTGCATTGAAAAGTCAAACTTTGATTTTTAATCAAAATCAAGTTTCAAGGACCGTATTTCATCAAGACATGTTGAAATATGAAGTTTGTTTCATCAAGAAATTCAAAAGTCAAAATTATTTTGGAAAAGTCAAAATTCTAAATACTTAGAATTTTTTTAAGTGTTTAAGAAATATGACAAGCTCAGAACTTCTGATCAGATTACCACCATGATGCAAGCTGATTCTGGAAGAACTTATGGCACAAAAGCTATAGATTTCAATAAGATCTAAAACATTACAGAACAGAACTTCTCTTGGAAATGCTGGAATTTCAAGTTATAAATGTTCAAAGACACGTCCATGAAACTAAAGCACTCAGTGAATTCTGTACACTTTCAAGACAGAGTTTGGTCATAACTTCTGGGCCAGTTTTCACAAAGGTTCAGTCAGAGTTTGCAAGGGTAATTCAAATAAGGTTACAAAGCGGGCTGCAAGCTTCCTGGAAAGTCTGGGAGCTCCTTCAGAACATGCTGGAGCAAGGAGATACAAAGATCAAAAGTTGGATGTCTATTTTAAGTCACGCTGAAGCTGAACTTCTGATCCAGAATTAAGAAATGATGCAAAATCTCACGTTGCAGGATTTCTGGTTTTGATCAATCTCATCATCATTTAATGCTCACAACCACTTTTGGGTCTTTGTTCAAAGTATTTCCCCACATGTGGCATATGTTATACCCCAAAATTTGCCCTCTCGTATTCCTCAAAACATTGCAAGAAAAATCTCCAAGGTGCTCAAGTTTGCTCAAGATTTGGTCAGACAAGCTATCTCCTAAGGCAGTCAACCCCAAATTAGGGTTTTGTGTTACATCAAGATCTTTAAATCAAAATGACCTCAAGTGCTCTACAATGTCCTAATATGTTCTCAAGGTCATCCATGTCAAGTTTCAAGCTTTGCAGAGGAAGTTTGCTCAGTCAATTGCTCAAAGGGTCCAAAAATCGACTGTGCTAGGGCAAAAGTCAACTGTGACCTACAAACAGTCAAAATTCAATATTTTTTGTCAAAATTATCATTTTGAATGATATTTCATCATTTTATCAAGTGTTGATCATGATTCATCAAGGATTGCTCAAAATTCATCAAGATTCAAAAGTTGCTAAATTAGGGTTTTGCAGGAAAAGTCAACTCAACTTTGACCAAGCATAACTTTCTCATAATTTATGATAAATGACTCATCCAAAGCTCATTCTGAAGAGGATGCAATTCCCTACAATACATATTCATACCCCAAGATCATAAAATGCACTCACAAGAAGTTATAAATTTGGACATTATAGGTCATTTTTGAAAGTCAACAAAAACACCTTTGTTTCCAAAGCTTATAACTTGAGAATGAAATATCAAATTGGGATGAGAACAAAAGGGTTGGTTAGAGGACATATCAAGATTTCTAAAAAGTTCAAGAACACCTCCAAAAGTTCAAAATTGAAGAAGTTGTGCATTGTTGAAGTTGGACATTTTTGCAAAATTGCCAAAATTCAACTATCCCCAAAACTTCAAATTTTGTCAAATGGGCCCATTCTTTTCCACTTGATTTGAGCTTGCATCATTGCCCACGTGTCCTAGCTTCAGCCATGAGCTCATTTTTCATTTTTATTATTTTATTTGATTTTTTATTGAATTTATTCATTTTAAATCAAATTAAATCATATAAAATCTAAAACTTTGATTACATAAGATTTTTTGGTTGTTTCAGGTTTTAATTATCATCATTATCATCATCAAATTGGAATCACACCAATTCATGTGGAAAAAGATTGAGATTTGGCAAAATTGGCAAGCTTTAAAGAGGAGATCAAATCAAATATGTGTGCATTGATATGGGAAGATTTAATCCATAATTCTTACCCTAATACAGTCCATAGTACATAAGCAAGCCAAAGCAATCGAAACAAGGGTTGGCAATTGCAGAAAGAGGCAAAACAAAGTTGGAAAAAAGTGGCAAAAAGCTTGAAATTGAAATCGTGCTTAGAGGTGTTTTCAAAGGCTGAGACTTGTCCCAAACGCTTCCTAGGTGTTCACTCAATCTACCTGGATCAAAAGTAAGCTTCTTCAGACCCCATAAAGCGCTGTAAGTGTCACGATACCTAGCCCTGTTCTTGAAATCGTAACTCTCCATTCTTGCATCTATAATGAAAATTACTCGCATATTTGTAATCCTTACAACATTTCTAAGCTATTTGCATCATTCAATTTTGTTTATCTAATCTGTAATGTAAAACGCCATAGCTAGGGTTCTTGGAAGCGTTTTTTGGGTTTTTCTTTTCAGGTGAAATTAGGCTACAAGATGGATGTGGTTGTGACCGGGAGGGAAGGACGAGTGCAACCATGCCCTTAGAACTCATGTTTGTGGCCTGAGATGGATTTTAGGATGGGCCTACGCTTTTAGCTGCGGATTCAAATCCGCAGGTAATGTTGTTACAGGTTTCAGGACAGGGATGATGAGGTGTCCCTTGCCCATAGGTCCATTCAAAAAATAGCGTGCATTTTTTTTATTTGTTGGCATATGATTTTGTTTTTATATAATATATATCATTTATATTCATACAAAAATTGAAACAGCGTGTCTCAGTGGTCAGCGTGTCCAATTCCAAGGCGTTAGTGGCTGGAGGTCAGGGGTTCGATCCCTACCTCCAGTGCTTTGCATTTTCTCCTTGTTTTTCAAGTAATCAGGTGTTTGCTCAAGCATGCAGTATGCCATGCACCATCAAGCATCCAATAGCCAGATGGCCAAAGGCCAGATCTGGTGGTCCAAGGGTGAATGTCCACCATAGTCCAAGTCCATGCACGCCTACTAGATCCAAGAAGTCAAACAAGGCTAGCTCATTTGGGCCACAGAATTGCTATTCATACTCCAATTTTAGGCCCAAACCCCTCTCTCTTTCCTTTTATTTATTTAGTTTTATTATTTGTTTTATTATTTTTATTTAATTTACTAACCAATTAAAATTCAGTCTTTTATAAAATAAAATCACAAAAATATTTTATTCACTCAAATTTTTATTTTTTATTAATAAACACTAATTAAATTAATTATGTTTTTAATTAGAATAACTTTAACCTATTTTTTGTAAATAATTAAAATTAAATTATATTTAATTAGGTTTTAATTACTAACATTAATTATTTTATTTTTATTTCTTAAAATAACAAAAACCCAAAAATAATTTTTTCATTTAATTAATTAATTTATTAATTTAGTAATTAATTTAGATTAATTTCTTTCTTAAAATAAAAAAACCAAAAAAAGATGTCTTCTTTAAAGGGTCAAAAACCCTAAATTTCGCATACGATCTAATTTCCCGCACGCGATTTATTTATTTTATCCAATAATGTACTTGTTCCCGGATTGTAATAGTTAATAGGACTTTTATTTATTTTTTATCGCTTTATTTATTTTTAAAGGGTTTGTCTTTGGCGATGTAAATACCCGACGCCTTGTAATTTAATTTCCGCATCTTTAATTTCCGCAAATTATAATTGTTAGATGTTTGATAATAGGATGGCATGACAAGACTGAATGTTTTGACCTAAAATCAACTTAGATCACCCTTAACATGTACAAGGATAAAAATAACTGAAAATGATACACTCGCACATGCGCACTCTTAGGGTACACCCCACTTGGTTGCCTTTGTACGCGGTCATTGAGTATAGGTCACTTTAGAGGTCGCCCTCTTGTCTAAAAGATCATAGTCGCCTCGAAACGGTTGCCTCGGATATTGTTGCCTCAAACAAATGATCTAAGACATTAGGGTTACCGCTAAGGCGTCCTAACATTGCTTTAGTAACCGCACGTTCCTCATTCGAATTGACCCTCAAATTCCAACGACGGTGCTACCTACTCATTCATAGTGGGATAGCATTGTCTAAAGGACATTAGTATAGAATGATTCCTTTTTCGAGTAGGTAGATGGTTCTTAGATACTTGCTCTTTCAAAAAACAAAAACTTTTCGCACTTACACATTTTCGAACAAAGTTTTCAAAAACACTTCATACACTCTTGAGGACAGAAGCAAGAGTTAAATCGAAGTTTCAAACAAAAACTTTTTTCAAACCCACAATCACAAAGAAAGAAATTTTGAAAACAATATGAGAAAGTACCTAAGAGCCCGTGGATAACCACGGGTAGAAATGGTGCTAACACCTTCCCTTTCTATAATCTACCCCCCAAACCCGAGAAATATCTCGAAAAAATGAATTTTTCTGTGCTTTTTTCCTTTCCTTGTTGGATAAAATAAAAGTCGGTGGCGACTCTTGCTTACCGCGACATTTTGCAAAAACAAACGCAAAACGCAAACCAACATTCCAACAAACAATCAGTTCTTCCCACCGTATCACAGCATAGAAGTACCATTACTGTCTTGGAAAAGCAAACTCTTGTACAAGAGTGTGCTAGGCCCATGCGTTGCTTGTGCTTTTGAGGTTACCTTTCCTTAATTCCTGCTTACAATTCCAGCTTAGGCGCTGCTAAAGCTGCTAACCACCATACTTGCTTCAAGAACAAGGCAGCACCCTAGCATGTGATGGTTGTACTCTCCAAGCTACAAGATCTTTGCCTATAAATTGAAAGCCATTGGCAACTGTAAAAGGATTGAAAAATTGAGAAAGAGAAAGCCTTGAACCCCTGATAAAATTCCAAGAATCCAAAACTACAAACACAAAATACAAAACCTGTTAGCTTTTGATTTCTTGCATTCAAACTCCATTTTTCCTCAAGTGTTTCTTGACCAAAACCATCCATACAGTTTCTGATTTACATATTAGAAGCTATCCTAACTTCTGAGTTCAGCCTGTAACACACTCTCCATCCACATCCACTTCAAATAAGTCAGAACTTTGCCCCCTGGCTGTTCCAGAATTCTTTAACCATTCTTAGCCCAAGTTGAAAGGTTCCAGCCTGCTGAACACGTGAGGAAGCTGTTCAGAACATCATCAGAGTTCATAATCAGACTCCAGCTCAGAGTATTTTCCAGTTGCAAGGTAAGATTCTGCTGACTCTCATCATATTACATAAACATTGTTAGATTTGCACATTCAAAAACACAATGTAGACATCCTGACTCTGATTCAGTATATATTCATATATTCCATGTATGTTTTCCTAAGTAGGGAGAACTTCAATCCAGAACTTCCTAAAGAAGTTAGGACTCGGAATTAAGATTAGAAAATTCATGCTTGTCTCTGATTTATAGTTCTGATATCTCTTATTTCTGAAACATTATGAAACCTGCCATAACTGTTATGTGCGCATCTTCTGTTCTGTTGAGAAATGACTAATTTGCAGATGTTCTGACTAGCATGGAGAGGGAGACTAACTTCTTCCAGTGGCATCAAAACTTCTGAAATCTTCTTTGTTCCCAGCGGACCCAGAACTTCTGACTTTACATATTTCTACTAATATGATTTCTGTTTTCTGAAAGCACGCCAGAGTCAGAACTTCGGATCCCTTTTAGTTCAGCAATACGCTGATTCTATTTTCTTTTTCCTTACTATTTTGTTTTGCTATCACTTCTATTTTCACTAATCAAAAACACCAAAAACATCTTACATTTTACATGCTTTGTTTTATTTCTTAAAATAAAAATATCAAAAATATTTTCTTAAACAAAACTTATTTCTTTTCTTAAATAAAACAAGTTCATCTCACATTTTCTTGTACATTATTATCCATTCAATATGGTTATAATAGTAACTTAAGATTTAATTTTATTTGCAATCCTCATTTGCAAATCTGTACACCCCTATCCCCCTAATGATTGTAATAGCATAGGATATTTATTTTCCGCACTTTTTATTACTTTCATATATTGCTAGTAATTAGGGTGTGTATGACAAGATATGAAATCAACAAGTAGCAAACCTTAATCAAGACAAAAATGCATGCAATCAAACACACTTTACACATATGCACACCTTAGGGTAATATCACTTGTTTCCTATCGGAAAAATAGTCATGTCCCTCGAACATGGGCGTTTTAGCAAAGACCCTCGATAAAAGATCGTAGTCCCTCGATGACCCTCGATGTTGCCTTCGATAAACGATCTAGTCCCTAAATGACATTGCTAAAACATCCACAAGTTGCCTTCTATGACAATACGATGACCCACGCTCGTCCCTTCATATCCAACGATGGGGCTTCTCACCAAAATAATGGTAAGATAGCAACACCTAAAGGAGGAGGAAAATAACATCTAAGACCTTTTGAGTAGGTAGATCCGCTCCTAGTTGCTTGCTTGCTCACAACAAAAACATTCTATACACCAACACTCTAACTTTGAAACATTTTCAAAAGACAACACTTTGTATGCGTTCTTATAGAGACGAGAATCATTACAAAGGCACCTTTTCAAAATAATTTTCAAAAAAACACATCTCACAAACACCTTTTTGAACTATCTTCGAAACAAACACTTTGTATGCATTCTTATAGAAACGAGAATCATTACAAAGTTACATTTTCAAAATACTTTCAAAACCCACACCACAAGCACATTCAAACAAAAGTAAGTGATCTAGCAAGTAACTAAGAGCCCATGGAAAACCATGGATGAAAAGGGTGCTAATACCTTCCCTTTTCATAATCTACCCCCCGAACTCAAGAAATAATCTCAAAGGTCTTTCCTATGCTTTTTCACCTTTCCTTTTGGATAAAAGAAAAGTCGGTGGCGACTCTTGCTAACCGCAACATTTGCAATCAAACACAAAACCTATAATTCAGTTCTCCCACCATATCACAGTAATCTCCTTCATTAAGCCATTTCACTTTCGATTTTTGAACAAGCATATTCTCTTTAATCCTCAAGTTTAACCAAAAAATACTAGACGCTTCCTTCTAATTTTTCATTATGTCAGAGTAGTTTTCAACAACTTCTTCTTCTAAACAATCATCCCCAAAGTTAATAGCTCTCACTTTTTCTTTCACCTCCAAATCTATTTTACTAAACACCGTCTTATTCCACCATCTCAATCTTTCTTTTAAAAGTCTAAGTTTCTCTTTCAAGATAAAATCACCTCTACCCTCCACCTTGATCTCATCTCACTCCTTATCCATAAAATGAAGAAACGAGTTGAAAGAGAACCAATCATTATTGAACTTGAAAGGTTTAGGACCCCAATTGTCTTCATAAAAAACGAGCCACGCGGGACAATGATTCGAGTTGTCTCTAGGTCTTATCAATTGGCCTACAACTCTCCATCTATTCACAATAGTATCCGACAAGAGAAACATATCAATAAGACTCATAGAGTTCCCGTCTCCATTATACCAAGAAAATTTATTTCCTTTATAAGGAATATCCACCAAAATGCTTTGAGAAATAAAGTCCGCAAAAAGTTGAGATTCTACATTATTAACAAATAAAGTCCTCCATTTTATCTCCCTTTGATGTTTAATAGCATTTATGTCAACTCATATTATCCACTCCCCCATCCTTGTTAGCCTCCTTTAAGTCCAACAACTTTCTCCATAATTCTTTCTTTTTATTAAGGAAACAAGACGAGTACACAGTAACCACAAAGTAGTAATGATCCTTCCATAGAACTTTTATACCCAAGAAACCTTCTCCTCTAAAACTTTGAATAACCTCCACCTCCCATTCCTTCCACATTATAATTAAACCCCAAAACATCCCAATAGAATTAGAAAATGAGCATCCCATCTTCGTATTGCTCCACATACTTTTAGCACAAACTTCATGCAAACTTGTTAACTTAGTCTCTTAAATCAAAAACATATACGCTCCACCTTTTTTAATCATCGCACTAATCCTCCTTCTTTTAAGAGAACTACCACCCCCCTTATATTCAATGTTCCAATAATAATTTAGAACCATTTTTAAACTCCTTCATACAAACTTTCCTCTCCAAAACAGCCTTCTCTATCTCCGATATTTTTAAAACCATTTTCTTCTTTCCATCCGCCCCCTCACTCCCAACGCCCCTATAGCTCCCCATAGCTTACCACCATTATACCCCCTCCAGGTAACCCCACTAATTGTGATTATTTATAAGGATATCTTCATTCTCAAACTAGTTCCTGTAGTGCAGCTGATCCGGTCTAAACACAAAACCATCCGAAACTGGAACTGAACTCAGTGCAACTTTTACCGTCTTTGTAATATTAGGTGTCGAGGCTGCTAATTTTCTACTACCTCTGTTACTACCTGCAGCATTATCGACACCCTTCTTTTTAACCTTCTTCAACTCTCTAAAAGCAGGCTTCTTGTTGAATATTCCCCCTACTTCTATCAAATTTCTAAACTTAACTTTCTTCCTACGCGCCACTTTTTGAGAAGCCAACGAACATCTCACCACTTCAGAATCATCCCCCATAAAAATAGAACCGCTACCAAACCTGGGACCTTCTGTCTGATTTGTGAGGAACCACCTTTGGACTTTCGAACGACTCTATCAAATGAAACCAAAGGAATTTCCTTCTTAGTTTCTATACGAATTCCAAAAAGAAGAGAATCAAACGCATCAGGTTCCCTTCTTGGTGAACTTTTGATGCCCTTAGGAGGTGAAATTATTACAGGGACGTCAAGATCCCCATGTACAAAAAATTCTTCAATACTGTCTACCGATTCCTCGCCACCATTGAAACTTTTCCCACAAAATGATTCATTCGACCAAACTTCATCTGAATTCAGAGACTTAGAAGAAGTTGAATAAGTAATTTGAGATTGTGAAATACCTGAGTGACTATGCTGTTGTGGAAAGACTTCTTCAATGAAAGTGAGAACAAAAACCATCCCATCAAATCGAACCAAGATTGAATCCTGCAATTTGAAGCTGGACGAAACCAACATAGTGATTCTAGCCATGTCATAATCGAAACCATTAGTTGTATTATCATCCACGCACACAAACTTGCCCGTTGAATTCGCTAATTCCACAAAGAAATCTCTGTTCCAGACGAAGCAAGGGACACCAAAAACTATCACCCTAACAATCCTCTCTACATCCACCTCATTCACCGCCCATCTTCTCACTTATGAAAACCACAATTTCCATTTTGAATCTTCCTCCCCAACCAATTCCTCCAACACACCCTTCTTTGTTTCTTCAAGCAAGACACAATTCGACCTCAACTTTGAAGTCCTAATAGAGAAAAACCCCCCATTCTCGATTAAGGATTGAATCACAACAGTAGTGCCCGGAACCTTCACCACTCCCACCCAAGCTTTAGAAAATCTCAATTTGTCTTCCTCTCGCGATTGAAACCTCATTTCCTTCTTCTGGCCACTGACTTCTTTACCATGAAAATTCACCAGCGTCTCTGCATATGTTTTATGGCCCCGACCAAACTATGACTCACCTCCCGCACGAAACAGACCCCCTCGACGATGAACGAAATTCTGAACCCCCATCGCCCTAGGATGCTTCGAAGAATTCCCCAAAATCGTTCCCACCTTTCTCTCAAGTCTTGACAAATTCGCGTAAATCTTCTTACCATCGATTATAACATTGTCTAGTTTCACCGCCAAGATTTTCGCATCCGCCACATCTCTGAATCTCGCAAAGCCAAACGTCTTCCCCGCCTTGTTCCTTCTGGGTGCAATTGACACTTCCACAACATTCCCAAAAGGACCGAAAAGTTCATGGAATCCCCTCGCTTTACACCTATCTGGAAACTCCGAAAATTAAACTGAAACCACCTGAACGCCTTCTCTAACCTTTGCTCGACCTCCTACCAGATAAGAGTCCCAGAGAGGGACCTAATGTTGGAATTTCCTTCTCTTCGCTTCCCTCCATCCGTCTTCCCAAAAACCAGCTCCGATTTACATCTATTAGAGTCAACCCTAACCCCCTTCTAGAGAGAAGGAGGAGCAAACTGAACTAAGAGATTTTACAAATAATACGATAATTATTTATGTAAAAAAAACAGACTTAGGATTGCCTTTTATTGTGTACCAATCTTCTTTATCAATTTATTAACATCATTTTAAAAAAATTACATCAAATAAGTATATAAGAAGTTAATTTTATAATATATCACTAATGTGTAGTATTTTGATTCGGTTAAAAAGTTTTATATAGTAAGTACATACAAATTATATATGATAAACTAATTTAAGAATAATTAAAAGAAATGTACTTCTAAAAAAATTAACTAAAAATATTTAAAAATATATAACTGATAAAAATATTTAACCAAAGTAAAATATGTATCATAAAAATAATTATTTGAATTTTCAAACAAATATTTAAAATTAATAAATATATAATTATAATTTTTATTGAGTTTAGAAATATATGTGATTTATCTATTTGAGACAACAAAATATAAAAACATATCCTTTTTATCAATAAAAATTAGGTTTAAATGCATTATTGTTCTTCTTACTTTAATTTATATATATATATATATATATATATATATATATATATATATATATATATATATATATATATATATATATATATATATATATATATATATATATATATATATATATATATATATATATATATATATATATATATATATATATATATATATATATATATATATATATATATTTGATCCTTCTTTTTAAAGATTAGTATTTTGATCTCCGATTTTAAATTTTTTTTTCATGTTTTGATCTCTTATCTTAATTTAAGATTCAATTTAATGATATAAAAGTGTTTAGATGGATAAATTTTAGATTCTGAGGTGGATATAAACTTACTCGTGTAAGCATGATCACAACAAGACTTATACTCAAAAGTAAATTAAAATTAAAGGACTAAAAAATATAATTTTTAAAATAAATGAATTAAAACTTTATTTGAAACTAAAAAGATTAAAATTATATTTAAATATTATTTTTGTTAAATTATTATTCAATGTATTAATATTTTAATGAATATTCACTTAAAATTGCACTACTTTTAAAAACTAAATATCAATATTACATATAGACAGCAGCAAAAGACAGTGGTCCTCTTTAGTGATATCCACCTGAGGAAAAAATAGATATTATGAAAATATATTGATAGAGTTTTGCTATTAGAACTTATGACTTAAAAATTTATTTTATAAGAGATAATGCTACCAATTCAAGAAGTCAATGTTATCTTAAATTAAATTGAATGATTCACTTTTTTTTTCTTATACATTTTACTCATCAGTTATTCCATGTGAACATTTTTTATGCAACATTCTATCTAATTGAAAACAAATTAGGAATTATCAAAATAAATAAATAAAAAAGTAAATTAGGAAATTAAATCAAGATTAAATATCAATCAAAAAATAAAGTATATTACATATAAAAATACAGTATAGTGTTCCATGAATCATCAGAACACCTATCCAATGTAGCATAATAATATTCATTATATAACTTCATTCCTTTTCACACTCCCTTCACAAACAACCTCACTCTTCACACCAACAAACTTGACATATATGATATAATTAAACAAATGCATAATTACGACAACCTATAACAAAAATAGACACCAAATAAAAATAAAATATAAAAATAAAAATACTTGTCTTTGTTTTTTTAGTGGTAGGACCAATCCACTCTCGGCCCTCTCTATCTCAGAAATCCCAAACTCGTTTCAAATCTTTGTCTTAATTAACCCAAATTATAAACACACCACTTAATTAATCAACCATTTAGCATATAACACACCATTCATTAATCTTTAATCATGAATTAACCCCACCATTGATGCACTGCAACACCTTCATCTCTTAATTTACCATACAAAGCCAAGCACTCCCAGTAAGCTCTTCTATTTTTATTCTCATTTTTCAAACCATGTGGCTTGCACTCCAAGAAAAGCTCATCAACTAAACCAATAGAGTTACTTCTCATAATCTCTTCCACAACTTCAGCCTCCGCTTTCATCACAACATACTCTTCCTCTTTCACATTCTTATTCAACCAATCTGACACCGATACTACCTTCTCCGACGACGAGGACTTCTTCTCCGGCACGACAGTTGTCTCTATCTTGATCATCTCGAAATGCTTATTCCTCGTCGGGTAATTCTTCAAAAACCAATCAGTTCCACTTCCTCCGTTTTTCTCAGGTAATCCTACGTCAATGAAGACACGACGAGAGTAGCTTTCGAGCGAATCTCCCATTAAATTAGGTAAATATTTTGTTCTCTTCAAATACTTTCGTGATTTTCCTGATGCAGCTCGTGGTGGCTCTAACAGAACGTCTTCGAGATTCTGTAATGCAATTTTCTTTGCTTCTGCGTAACCAAAGAGTTTCCTCGGCACGGCGAGGTTAAGTTTGTTATTAACAGAGGTAATGACATTGGTGGTCGTTTTCTTCATTGCCACCGCGACAGAATCAAACTGTCTCATGTAAACAATTCTGTAATTCTTTGGCTTATAAAATGATGCAGGCTTATTGTCGTTCATTAGAACCGTTACAACACCTTCAGGTTTCAGAACCCTCTCGATGAATCTAGAAGCTTCAGGAAAGTTAGTTGTGAAAATAAAATCAATAGCATTATCAACCACAGAGTTCTGTTTCTCAATGTCATTCAATTTCACAAATTCCATCTCGTTGTTGAAACTGGTTAAGCCTTTCAATGGCTCGTCATTTGAGAGGAAAACCGCTTTGTGTTGTGTTTTGGTAAGAAGGCCTTCGTTTGTTAAGTCATGAAATAGAATTGACAGTACTTGCTCTGTGTCGATTGGGTTCGCGGTGAAATCGACATTTGAATCTGAGGAAGTGATTCTCTTGGAATTGAGTATGAATTGGAATGAAGCTAAAGCTAAAACTAAAAGCAGTATGGTTTTGAACATTTTAATGAATTCTGAACTTGGAAGCCTGATGATTAGATAACGGGCTGCTAGCGGCTTATTGATTTTTTTGTTGCAACATCCATTTTCTAAGGCAGCATCAATAAGATCTATAGACATTATGATAAAGTATAATTAATGGTGATATTGAAATTTTATAGAGATTTAGGTGAAGTTTTTATGTGAGTTTTTGGTAGAGATTAGATTAGAGAAGAAAAAAAGAGGGAATTGTAGAGGGTAGAGAGAGAGAAAAGAGAGTAAGCGTAGAAAAGGAATTTAGCGAGTGCAAAATCTGGCTGCGGTATGGTTTCCACCCACAAGAGCGACGCGGTTAATTTGCAGACTAGACCATAGAAACATCAATTCCTTCATACGTTGAACCTCCATTTTTGAAAATGTGACCCAGTTCGATGATGTTTTTTTAATACATAAAAGGTGTGTGTATGCTTTTATGAGACCATATCCCCCTCCGTGTTAGTGGCACGGTTGGGATATAGAGCGTCGGAAAGCTCGATCTCACCCCTTTTAGGATTGTGGTTTTTGTTTTGGTTTGGAGGTTTGCGAGGGATTGGTGTGAATTTTGGTGGAATGAAATATCGTATAAGAATGTCAAAGGTTATATGGAAGTGGGTTACAATGGAGGATGAATTTGTTTTTTTTTGGACTAAATCGGTTGGCTTCACGAAATTTGAGTTACACCAATGATATTTTTACTAGCTTTATATTTCTTGTTAAAATTGTATCTTTTTTTGCATTGGCACGACCAAAATACACGTTGGACATGTAATTTAGATTGGCATTGCTTTGGTTGTTAGTGAGAACAAATCCTATAAATGGATGAATGGATAGTGAGGATGGTACTCTATCACCTATATCCTCGTTTTATAATCAACGTTTTACTTTTAACAGACTGTTTGTTTATGCTCGTTTTGCGCGTAAAATAACACATAACTAATTTAAGATTAATTTTTTTTCAGTTTCGATGAAATATGTTTTATATACAGGTTTTTTTACCAGGAAAACTTTTCAAATGTGATAGTCCATTTGAACCTTCTCATAGTAATTAGTTTTTTTTTTTAATTTAAAAAAGAGAAAAAAGAGTATAAAGAGTATAAAATATTCTTATAATATCAACCAATCACAAATATGTATTTCATTAA